>CABFVX010001236.1:20590-85075 GCA_902151425.1 Timema shepardi
AAAAAAATACACCGAGACAGTCACTGTTGTCGAGACAAATAATAAGTATTGGACAGACGGATGTCAATACTACTGTTACAAGTCTTGTTGGGGGCACTTAGGGCGTTTTTACATTCCTTTACTAAGGGGAGGAAAGACATGACGTAGCGAGAGTTTGTTTGAGATGGTCTTTTTTTGTATCATCCCCCCCACCTCCCTCACCGACTACCTGAACTTGACTTGGCGCAATTCGGGTCCGGGATTAGTAAACAGTTTTTAATCCCTTAATAACTGGCGCAATTCGGGTCTGCCTTGAAGAGTTACTTAACACAGGTTGGAGGGGGGAGGGGGGGGGAAGAGTTAGGTGAGGGTCAAACAAGGTAAGAAAAAAGGGCGTAACGTGGTTTATGGCTGACTCAAAACGATATTCCATTCACGGTAGGAATTACTCTCTGAAAGGTCTTTTTTTCTACCAATATCCTACTATATAGTAGATTTATGGTAGGGAAAAAGGCCTTTAAGAAGTCAATTCCTACCGTGAATGGAATACTCTTAACTTACTGAGGATAGATTGAGCTAAGACTACGGATACAGTTGTCACTGACATATTTCAATTTGTTGAACAATCACTCCCTGATTATTTTTGAGCTAGTTAGAATTTTTTTATTCCTGAATCTATCCTCACTCAAGAACATTGGTTTGGGACCGGCAGTTTTTTATTCCTGTTATGAATCTATCCTCACTCAAGAACATTGGTTTGGGACCGGCAGTGACGAGATATTGAGGAAAATCACTAATAAATCACTACTAGACAGGGAATGAAATGAGGATATAAGAGAATCTTGTCAAATCAACCCCATAACTGAATGGATAGCTTCACGTAGGAGACAATGGAGCCAACACATTGACAGGATGCAAGAAGACAGAGTTGTCAAAACAGCGAGAGACGGAAGACCTCCGAGGAGGAGAGGACCTGGTAGACCGAGGATAAGATGGAAGGACAGCCTTTGGAGCCCTTGTAACGGAACAGGCCAAAGGTTTATAAAAAAACAAATAATAATAAGAAAAAGTATTCCTGGACACGGAGAACGAACTCAGGGACCCTTAACTCAGCGTTCCAATTCTGTACCACTGATCTATCACCGGTTTGATTCCCCTATACAGGTGTCATTTTTCAATTGATTTAAATTACCTAACTCAAAACTAGCACCCTTAATATAAAAACCCTAAGGCTCAATCTTAAATAAATCAGGAGACTATATATAATAAGATAGTCTAATACACATTTTTTAGAGACGGAAGGCGGTGGTGATTCCGGGAATTTTATTTTCAATTATATCTATACAACTATTATCTATGATAATGTTAATACTTTTCCTTGGAATTCACCTTCTTGTATTTTGTATGACGAGAGGTTTGATGGAGTAGGAGTCTAAAGATAGTTTCCCCCAGGCCCCATCTTCTTGGGGGCCTCACAATAATACAAACATATATATTTTTTACGGCAGTATATGTTACCGCAAACACGATACACGAGAATAAAGAGACATTCTTATTTTTGACTTAGTTTTTTTTTGCTGATTTTTCGAAAACTAATTTTGTAAGGGTGGCTTACAATGCAAATAAAATAATAAGGTATCTTAGTAATGAGAGTAAATTACTAAATATATTTTTCTTCGACATTATATATTATATTAGAATGTTGGTAGAAAAGGAACGTAACTGACAGTTACAAAAGTTTTTAAACAACTTTCAGATGTTCATACAATTCATTTTATCTGCACCTTTCACTTTTGGTAAATATTTTAAAATATCGCAGATTATTTTAATTTTTATTTTAAAAAGGATCTTATACCAGAATCATACTGCAGTTCAAAAGTAATGTTATTAAACATTCTTAAAAAACATAAATTAAATTAATTATTCCACATAAAAAGGAACCCCTCAAAATTCCGTTGCCCCAGGCCGCGTGAACCCTCTGGGGGTGACTCCGGGCGAGGCCACCTAAGTACTGGAAGGTACACCAACATATTTTGGATCACTGGTTATTTAGTTAAAAATGAACATCAATCTTTAAATGGCGCTAATATTATTTCTCACTCGGTCCTTCTCATCAAAGGACGCCATTTGAAGAAAAATGTAAACACAGCCTGTAGGGGCGTATGGCGCGTTTTTAATAATTATAATAAAAATACCTTTTATAAATAAATTTAAGTTAAACAGGGACTAATTAATCTAAAATCGATTGTATCGGAATAATATGTGCGTACCGGACCATCCAACTTTGTTCGTGTTGTTAATAAAGTTAAAGAGACGATAATATACAAATGATACCTCTTTCAGTGGCCGCATGGTCTATGGTGTTACTCTAGTATTAGACCGGGTCTGCTGATGCCGAGAAGACTCTCTTACGTGTTTTGACATCATGATGGAAGTAAATATGCTATTTCTGAAAAGAAGGATTGGAGTTGCAATTTTCGATAGGATGAGGAATGAGAGAGTAATAGTAATAGTAAAGAAAGAGCCAGCCCAGGACAGGATAGAGAAGTCACGATTAAGGAGGTATGGCCATGCGAGAATAATGGAGAGGGAAAGGAAGTCCAGGAGGATGTTGGATATGGAGGTGGGGATTAGGAGGCAGAGAGGAAGACTAAGGGACAGATGGATGAAGAGAGTAAGGAAGAGTGTGTATGAGAGAGGATAGGGTTGGGCCAAAGTGGAAGGAGAGAGGTGGTGAGACAAAGAAGGCGGTAGAAATGTTTAAGTTCCAAACAGACCCAGTCATTGGCTGGAAGTCACCTAACAGTATGTATACAATAATATACACTCTTACAGAACCATATTATTTGTTCTGTGCCTTTCAACTCCCTATTTAAATTTGCCTATAACTTAGGGGGAAAAAAGAGGAGATTTTATCATTTATTTTACATGAAAGTTGTTTATTTTTAAGAGTTACAAAATAAGCTATATTAAAAAAAATAATTATATCTCAAAGTGTTGTGGAGATGTGATCAACATTGTAAATTTACACTTAAGTAAAGTACCATCAAACTCATTTTAATGGAAAATTAGAGAGGCCCCATTTTGTTTTCAATACTAAACAGGTCATATATACGAATTTTAATCAAAATCGTAACTGCTGATTTTCAGAAAATCGATATTTCGGTTTTTTGCCCATGAGTGATCCATTATTAATAATTTTATGATTAGATATCTAATTCAAAAGACTCATCGTGGGAAACTTATTAAAACCCTATACACCAAATTATATATAGCCTGATCGGTAAAATGGTTTGAGCTCTAGTCCCGGTAAAGGCAAACAGTATTGCAAAAATCACTTTTTCGGGTTTAGGGTGGTCATGAAACGTTGATTTCTTTCAAAATATTCAATTTGATTTTTTTTTTACAATCACAATACTTCCTTTGTCTGATGGGTTGTTAGAGTTCTGCCAGACTGACAAGCGTGCGAGCGAGTGACTGAGCAACTGGTTGGCCAAACTGGCGAGCGAGTGATTAGCAGATAGCTCTCGATAGTTGTTGACGAGGAGGCAAAAGTTCGAATCTTGGCTCAGTGAACTGGGGGTGGTTTTTGACAAGTGATTTATTGTTGTAGTTTTCCCATCCTCTATCCACACAAATGGTGGTTCTCATGTTTAAAGGCCTACTTTGATTATAATATTGAAGTATTTTAACATATCATTTTTACACTTATATACATATATATAATGATCTTGCCAATTAAATTAGGCCGTTAGTAGCAAGTGTGCTAAACCTATCGATAGTTATAAAAAAGTCAAATATCATGTCAAATTGAAATGTTTTCCTAGCACTCAATGAATCAACATGCAATAATATTGTCAGCGCCTGTAAACTAGATTATTCCGTCTCGAGCGCGCGCTTTTTAAAAATAGAACCAGTTCTATCTTTCAAGTGCACGTGCTCAGTCTCTCGCTCGCTCCAGTCTGTCCGTACCCTTACTAAGTAAAACTAACCATTTAAAATCAATCTAGACACCCCCCACCCCCCTAACTCCTCCACCATTAAATCAAGAGAGGAAAAGTCTCTAAATTAACTTTTACTTTAGTACCATAATATCTGTAACGTAGTACACGAAAAAAAAAGTTTTTCATACTACTTTTAAATCTGGGAAAATTATACTCAAATTTTATTTTATTTGATCATTCATAATGTAGCTGGCAATTTTCACGAGTCTACCCAGACTCATCCTTAAAATATGAGTGAAGAATGGCCTTAAGAACGAGGCGACTACTCGGTAGCTCAGTGGTTAGAGCAGTGGCGTATTAAGTCAAAGATCCCGGGTTTGATTCCCGTGTCCAAGTGTCGTTTTTCAATTTAAATAATATTATATGTTTATAGGGCTGTAGCCTAACCGTAATAAACAAATATAATAGCTTAGCTATTTAATCCAACCTTATAAGCAGACAATTTGAAAGCAGAGTAGATTAGATAAGGGTGACCTGGTGGTCTAGGGGTAAGGTGTCAGACTTCTATGCTGGCGGCCGGGGTTCAATCCTTGGTCCCGGCACAGATTTATCTGATTACCAAACCCTTCCTTCACCTCTGACAAGACATCTTGTGAATGTGGGGAATGCCAGGCCTCCACCGTGGTTCGGATTCCACGTTAAACTGTAGGTCCTCCATTTCATCTCACAATCGCCCTACCATTACACATTAGCGTAAGTGCGTATAGCCCGAACGGGTAGTAAGACGTGGTGCTAATAATAATAATAATAATATATTAGATAAATTTAGGTCTATATTAGCTATGGATTCTTAGAATATTTTAACACCAAAATATCGAATTCCTAATAATGTTTAAGTTTTTAGAAATCATATTTGAAATTTAAATAAATATGTTTTATGAAAAGTTTATTAATTACAGAACTATTGTGCTGCTATTAGTGGATTATTCCAACATAATAAAATATCAAACCAAACCTCATACCACTTAATTGAATGGGAATTTACATTATAGTCACATATTTTATGATTAAGCTACTATATATATTATATAGAACTCACATTGGTAGGTACACAGACTAAATTAAAATCATGCTCATTAAGACTGGTTTGCCAGGGAAGAAGATATAAGGGTTTAAATCCCAACCAGATATATTCAGTATGTTTTTTTACCCATAAATTCTTTCTATCTGCCCCCTCCACCACGAAAACAAATATCTTGAAAGACAGAAATAAATTTATAAAATACTTTAGAACAGGGGTCGACAACTAGTCGATCACGATCGACCGATCGATCTCGTGGCAATTTTCAGTCGATAGCTTGAGAAAATCACAACGTTAATAAAAGTTTAGCTTTCTTTCTTTATTTCTTTCTTCTAAACTCGCAAACATATCAAGTACTTTCAAATACTAATAATAACTAAAATAACATAGATCGGTGATAATCGATAATGTTTATAAGAAAATGAAAAAAATGTTTTGTTTCAATATTTTTTTATAATGGTGGGCACATTCTTATTTGGGGAAAGGTTGAATTTTATAACTACATTTACAGACAAAAAAAATAGAAGCAAAAGTAGAGTGTAGAAACGATGGGTGATCGTTGGACCTTTATTAAGCTTGTATGTAAGTCGATCGATCCATAAAAAGTTTGCCAATCGCTGCCTTAGAGTGTTTGAAGAATAGTTTTACGAATTCTGGAATCTTACTAAATATTTTATCGAATTCTAAGATGCCATATTCCGTGAGGCCGTTGCAGCCGAAACGAACTACCCGACTTGAAGACGTACGGAATGTTCCGAGTCAGATATTACCGAGCCTTGTTCCTTCGATCTTCCAGCCACCATGGCACGGTAACGCAAGACAGCGCGTCTCCTCAAACCAGATCCTTATCTGGCAACAGTGCTTGCTGCGCCTTGTTCCTTAGCTCTTCCACCCACCACGGCAAGAGGTGGCAAGGTAACGCATAACAAAACGTATCCTCTAACCAGAGTCTTATCTGGCAACAGTGTTTGCTGCGCCTTGTTCCTTCGTTCTTCCACCCACCACGGCGAGAGGTGGCAAGGTGACGCAAAACAAAACGTATCCTCAAACCAGAGACTTATCTGGCAACAGTGTTTGCTGTGCCTTGTTCCTTAGCTCTTCCACCCAACACGGCAAGAGGTGGCAAGGTAACGCTAAACAAAACGTCTCCTCAAACCAGAGACTTATCTGGCAACAGTGCTTGCTGCATCTTGCCTATTAGTGGACGTGCCTTTTTGTGCATACATGTTTTTCTCAAGATAAAATTTTCTTTGCGTCATACCTGGCCGTCCTTAGCTTCTAATGAGCGTCCAGTTTAAAACAAACTTGTACAAAACAACGACTCAATGACGCTATCGATATTAATTATACAGTATATATCCTTCATTAAATATCATAGTTATTTTACCGAGGTGAGGTACAGGCTGTCATTAAAAGTGCATTATTTGATATTACCTAGTTATTTGCGTACCTTTTCGAGGAAATACATAAGTAGTAATATGTTATTAGAGTTTCACTTCAATCGTAAAGGTCACTGTGATTGTATTCAAAATGTCTTAAAAACAAAATAACGTAATTATGATTATGGTTTATATTACATTATGTTTACATTTTTTACCAAAGCAAATTACATACATGAAATTGTTATTACAATGTATTACTAAATAACTTGTACTATCCACTTTGTTCTACTAATAATTTAAATACCTTTTATGGTCACAAACAACATTTTTAGCGCCACATCTCACTACTCGTTCTGGCTGCACGCTTATGTAATAATTGTACTAATGGGTTAGGGGTGAGTAAGGTTGAATTTAGAGAAATTGTACCCATATTTACATGAAGAGGGTGGGGGGAACCCATTTAGGGAAAACCACCCTCAATACACAAAACCGGGATCAAATCACGATCTACCCCTCATGAGTAGACTAGTATTTTGTGAGATTAACGCCTTAGACCATGCGGTCACTGAGGTGGGTCACAGGTTATTAAGTGTGTGTATATTTTTAATTGATTGAATAATTGGTATTGTATTATAAGTGTGGTCACGACATTCTTGTTAAATGTGTTAAACTCGTATTTTGTGGTATTTCCAGTAAAAAGGGCGAAAAGAGATAAAACAGATTTTTTCAAAATTAACTCCAAAGATTACATTAAAATGTTTATCTAGACACTGTGTAGCACTACAAACAAAATAGCTTATTGTAAAAATAACCGAGTGTATTTTACTTGAGTGAAAGTTTCCAGTTTTGATCATATTGTTTCAAATCTTCGAGATATAAAATAAATTATCATTATAAAAATGTAATACTCTTAAACATAACAACTTTTCATTTGAGAATACACGAGTCAAATATTTTTTGCTGAGTATGATGAAATACACTTTTAGATGATAAAATTAGTATAATATCATCTCTTCAACAAAAGAGCTCGTCACCGCCTCCGTGATGCTGGTAATGAGGAGAAAAATAATGATATATTTATTTTTGCAAGGCCTCCTAAACTACGCCCGACCTAATCGGATCGGAACGCTTCGAATCGGAAACTAGTTTTGTCCGCACACTTGTTCGGAGTTCTTGTCATTCGGAAATTGAATTGAAGGTGAGTGATAGCAATAGTTAAGGGGAGGCAGTGATGGTTGTACATAAAATAATTAAAGTATTATGAAGCTGACCAGATGGATAGAAACAAACAAAGCCTTCTATAAATTAAAAAAAAAACTAACATTTTGAAACACCTGCTACCACCACTAACTGATAGATATTTGAATTAATATAATTCATGGAACTATTTAATTTAAAATATATTAATTCATAATGAATAAAATATGGGCAATATGATAATGTTTACAAAGTGTGACTTTCTACTTACGAGCATTCCTTTAAAATGTTCGCATTTTCCTTCATAGAAGTGACATAATGATGGTTGTTACCAATGTCATATATCACAGGTTATAGTTGAACCAAATTTATTAATTTTTCATCCAAAGATATGTTTAATTAAACAAAAATCCCTGGCTAAGAGGAAGTGAAAACCAACAGGTGTATGGATGAGCGTAGAGAATGATGCAATACCCGAGGACGCGCATGCGCATAGCTTCGTAACAGCTACCGAACCCGTCAAGTTATTCACTCCGTGGAAAACCGATTATATTATCATTAGCCCCGCGTCTTACTATACGTTCGGGTTACGCGCACTTATGTTAATGTGTAATGGTAGGGTAATTGTGAGACGAAATGGAGGACCTACAGTTTAACGTGGAATCCGAACCACGGTGGAGGCCTGGCATTCCCCACATTCACAAGATGTATTGTCAGAGGTGAAGGAAGAGTTTGGTAATCAGATAAATCTGTGCCGGGACCGAGGATTTAACCCTGGACCCCAGCACAGAAGTCCGACACCTTACCTCTAGACCACCAGGTCACCAATACGTAATAAATAATTTCCGACGCATTCCGTTCCGATCCGACTAGGTGTGCCGCAAGCTCACATAAGCCAACCTAGTCCGCCATCCTTACTACCATTATTATTTGATCACAGGTATTAAATAGTAGCCAGACCAGTTTTTATTAGACCTTGGTCTTCTTTCCGTCTTAATCTCTTGTATTCTTACAACATGATCGTCTGACTGACACTCCCATGGAAATGAAATGATGGTAGGAGATAAATTGACATCACAAACATTCGACACTAAATGACAGCGTGGCTCTTTTTTAATATTGTATGACAGTTATGATGATAAGTACCAATTAAAAATAATTTAAACTAATGTTTAAAGTTAAATGGATATATATAAAACAAAATGTATGGTCATTTAGAGGATACAGTGATTTGCTTTAGCTTAAATAGACTAGTGTAAGTCGTTGTCGCTGATGGACTTTCGTTCGTCTTTATACAAAAAATATCTCATTGTATAAAAAGGAAAAAGTACAAAAGTTTTATCAATTTCACGCTGATGTAAAAAAAAATGGTAGCGTTATCAATATTTCACTAATATATATTTAAAAAAATCTCATTCGAAAAACAAATTGTTTCTTTTAGTAATTACTTGTAAAATATATGTCAACAATTTATTTCGAAAAATAATTAGGCTTGTTTTAACAACTACTCGTTAATACATAAAACCAAAATCTCGTCCATAAAGAAATTGTGAAAGTTTCAGCAATCGCTTTATCTCAACCCAAAAGTTTTTTTTGTTTTTTTTACCATCCTTCCCCAAGTAGAAAAACCACGACGATGAGCACATATATTACGATCGTGACTTGCGAAAACATGTCACCATGTAAGTCCTTACACACTTTGTTCTCTAGAAACGACGTTATTGGAATATTTATCGGTCCTGACTTCAATAAATTGTTTTAGGATATCATGAGGGGACTCCCCTACACAAGAGAAGAATCAATACTTGACCTCTTCAACCCTTATTTTTTATAGAAATTGCTTTTTACTGGAGTGACATCCATTTTTTATTTATTGCTTGCATTTCATTTCTTATCAGGTGAAATCTTTTCTCGTAGACGGTTACTGGAGTTTAATCAGATTTAATAATAATAAAAAAATCACTTACATTTTTCACATTTTCATCTTTTTGCACATGTTTTGATGTGAAAACGAATTTGTACCAAATAATATTCAAAATAAAATTACATTTGTAAGCTACGTAATAGTAAAATATTATATTTATTTAGTTTATTTTGTATAAAAGAGTGAAAACCTTCCTGAATAAAATGTCAAGCCAATTTGTTTCGACCGGTGCTACGCGGGAGTTTGGAGAAAGATCAAAAAGAAGCAAGGAAAATTTTGAGGAGTAAAAATAAATCTTTTAAAATCCATGAGTAATATATTTTTTTTAAATCACATAATTATTTTAATTTTATCTATTGAACTTTTACATTAAATCTTAAAACTAGTTATTTTTAATGATAAAATCTCTCCTTAAAAAAAACTTGACTATTTTATCACCTTGTTCAGTTGAAAGAAGAAAATCACCGTGCCAATAATAACATTTCTCGAATGTGAATGTAATATTACTTATTATATGCTAGCAGTTTGACTTGTTACCCGCCTTGGTGGCATAGTTAGCTAACGCGCTAGTCGTGTTGAACCTGACTGCCGAGGACGGGGAGATCAAGGTTCGAATCTCGGTCGGGTGAACTGGGGGTGGTTCTTCATAGATGGCTTTCCGCTCTCCCTCCACGGACATGCGGGTTCACTTCCTCTAAATTTAACCTTCCCAATTCTTAATCCCTTAGCGTAATTAGTACTTAAGCGTATAACCCGAACGGGTAGTAAGACGCGGTGCTAAATAAAATAATAAAAATAAAAGTTTGACCTGTTCTTCGCATGAGTTAGCCGCATCAAAGTATATCAAATAAGGACGTTCAACACCCGGCTGTCATCATTTTGATAGTTTATCTGTGTACAATTCTCAGCTATTTCTGACAGTTCACAAACGAAAACAATTCATTGACATCGCAATCTTTACCAAAGAATCATCATAATTTAAGTGAAACGAAGTAATAGACATATTTTCAGAAATATGTTGGATAAAAAATATCATATTTCACCAAATAACATAAATGAAAAAAATAACTTATGATACCCAAGTTATATCAACAGATTTTTGTTTGTTTAAATTGTTATGTCGTTCCTAGATAGGCGCTAATATATCTTTCGACTTTTAGCTATTCAGCCACTTTAAGATAATTTTTAGTTTTTTTTATTGCTTATTTGTAGATATTTTTCGTCTGCCTTTAAAAAGTTTAATTTTTCCACCATCATCAAGAAGAGTTTTTTAATCACTCTAAGAAGTTTTTATAGTATTAACATTTTTAAATTCCAAATCTTACAACTTTTAAAGATTTGTTGGGTGGTCCAACTTGGCGAATTAAAATTTACTGCTATGCTGAAAAGTAAATTTTATAATTATTTTTGAAATATGTCAAGTTACTCCCCTCTACCCATATAGATTTGGAAATCTTCAGGCTCCCCTTTTCCCCGCCATTTCTTCAACTCGCACTTAGAAATTACAGATATTAACATTTATTGGGTTATTTTGAGGGTTTCTTATTTCTGCTTGCCAAATTTAAATTTTCTCACACCTAAAAGTTGTTGTATATATTTTTTAAATGTACCTTATTTCCTGGGGTTTCATTTAAATCATATGGATATTTGGCTTGGGCCCTTTAATTTACTTCCAACATTCAGTTTTCTACTAATACATATGTGTGTATATTATACTACTATAAAGCCACACGACTGACTCACTCACATTAATGTTTACCCACTTCCAGATGAGCTAGAAACTTGAAATTTGAAAACTGATAGCTTCTAGCCTATAACCGACGGGAAAATTACCAAAAGTAAAAGATAAATAAAAAATTAACTCCCTAAAAAACTCAAAATGGTGGAGCAACTTTAAAGTCGGTGCGGACCTTTCCTTGGAGGTCTCTTGAGGCCAAACGATAAGACCTATCAAAAAAGGCTCTAGAATTACATTAGTTTACATCCACATGTAAATAAAACCCACTGGTGTTTGGGGGTGGAGTCCCCAACAAGCAAATCGAGTATATATACTATACTTCATATATAATATATATTATACTACATACATTATATAAATATATATATTAAACTACATATATTATATAAATATATATATATTAAACTACATATATTATTTAATTATATGTGTATATGTATTTTACACAATGTGTTTGTGTGAGTGTGTGTATATATTTTAAGCTAATAGAGTAGAAATGGGAAAGGTGGAATTTAGAGGAATACTACCCAAAATTCTGTAGCGATAGAGTGGGAAACCGTTTAGAAAATACCACCCTCTGTACACCCAACTGGGACTCGAACCTCAATCTCACCGTCATCGGTAGTCCCCAGTATATTAGGATAGTGATGTTTTAGAGCTTAGACCATGCGGCCACCGAAGCTGGTAGTATTTTATAGTTAAATATGTAAAATAAGGTATCTTAGTAATGTATCCATGTAACCTTAATATTATGTCTCTTTTTTTAAGAACAACATTTATTTGCTTTAAAACAGATCCCGTGGTGAAATATTTCTTGCCGTCTTGTTTGGAGGGACTTAAACAAGACCCAATGCCCCTTTCCTCTTCACAAAAATTAAATCAAATTTGGGTATGGCTCTAGCTATGTTAATAATATACTTTTAACCATTTTCGTGGTATAGTGGTCAGTGCACCTGGTCTCCGAATCTAGGGGTTGGGGGCTCGATTCCCAGTTAATGGTGACCTGGTGGACTAGGGGTAAGGTGTCAGACTTCTGTGCTGGCGGCCGGGGTTCAATACTCGGTCCCGGCACAGTTTTATCTAACTACCAAACCCTTCCTTCACCTCTGACAAGACATCTTGTGAATGTGGGGAATGCCAGGCCTCCACCGTGGTTCGGATTCCACGTTAAACTGTAGGTCCTCCATTTCATCTCACAATCACCCTACCATTACACATTAGCGTAAGTGCGTACAACCCGAACGGGTAGTAAGACGTGGTGCTAATAATAATAATAATAATAATAATAATAATAATCCCAGTTAATACCATGGGTATTTTTCCCCTTAGGGGAAATTATTCCAAAGGTTTCCAAGGTTCGTTTGATTAAGTTTTAGCTGAGTTTAAGATACTCCTGGCTCCAATCCTTCATAATCTCTATCATCACATAATATTATCGCGAGGACGTGTAGACAGACAGCTTCCATAGGTGTACCCTGAGCAACGTTCTGTGCCATCAGTGTGTCTAAAAATCTACACACGCAGGCGAACTTACGAAATATCAGATATTTCCCGGTAAAAGTTGCCATAAGCGAAAAAAAAAAGTAATTCATGACAAGTATTTAGGAAGCAGCTACCATCTTTCTTTGCAAATAAAATCTAGCATTGACGCTTTGCAAATGTTTATTAAATAATGTTGTATTTTTCGCAAGTACGTTTGAATATACACCTGACCATAACATAAATGGTTATAGTAGAGGACTATCCCATTTTAGAGGCTTGGCTAGTAAGGTGGAGATGTAGAGAACGTGGTAAAAGGGTGTTATTAGGAAGTTTATTATAGCAGAACCTTTTTGGGTGGCAAAATAAATAGCATATTGCTTCATTATAAACAAAGAGCTTAATTTTCTTCACATGGTAATATCAACATTTAATAAATTATGTCATGAGAATAGCGGCATTTAATGAGAAACTTTTTAAATGAATATAAAAAGTTGTCATTAAATTCCAGGACACCCTAGACAGATATTCAGCAATTGTTGATATCACAATATCAATAAAGTTAAACTCTTACTGGAGAAACATTTGATTTCTTTTGACCAAAAAATGTTTTGTTATAAAAACTGGAAATACACTGACATGTTTTCACGTACCATAAACCCCTTCTTTTACATCTCACAATATCTGCGTCAGCGGCTACATAGTCTAAGGCATCACTTTCGCAATAGACTATTAATATTTTTATTATTACCACCGCGTCTTACTACCCGTTCGAGCTATACGCACTTACGCTAATGTGTAATGGTAGGGGGATTGTGAGATGAAATGGAGGACCCACAGTTTAACGTGGAATCCGAACCACGGTGGAGGCCTGGCATTCCCCACATTCACAAGATGATCTTGTCATAGGTGAAGGAAGGGTTTGGTAATCGGATAAATCTGTGCTGGGACCGATGATTGAACCCCGGACCGCCAGTGCAGTAGTGTGTCTCATTACCCCTAGATTACCAGGTCACCCCGAAATAGACTAGACTTCCTATGAAATAGAGATATAGATTCGAATCTCTATCGGATGTTCTGCGGGGAGTATTACCTCAATAGTTTCCCATGATCTCTCAACATAAAAGCGGTTACGCTTCCTCAAAATTCAGCATTCCTCCTCCCTAACTCACTAGCGTAATTAGTACATATTTGTATAACCTGAACAGGTATTAAGACGCGGTAGTAAAAATAAATCTCACAGTAAAACGAGGACAATCTGTCTTCAATAACATTTATTTTAATATTCATTTTATATTCAAGGTTAAACATGCTAATTTAATTTTCGAGTTCGTCAACTTTCGATTTTTCGTTCGTATACCATTAAATTAGCTTTCAATAATTTATCACGCTTATGACCTTATGGGTATAGTTGAACAATTATCAACCTAGTATCAATCAAACTTTATTCATAATTCAATTTCTAAATCTGAACAAACTTTTAAACTATTGAAATATTATCTTTCCTTGTCTCATTTTTAGTCCAAACACATAATTTAATTAAAATGTTTATAATTACTTAACACCTGAACCGAAAAATTGTTGTTAATTAAACAGCCTTGATGATGGCATAAAGACGTAAAAAACCAGTCGGGCAAAGAATCAGGCGGGAAATTATCAACTATAGCTTTATTACTTTTAGACTATGATTACCTGATCAAACGCGACCAACTGTGACATAAATTGAAACCATTGTGCATTCATAGAATTTTGTTAATAGAAAGGGCATAGTCTAAGTAGTAATACCCCCTGAAATAAATAAAAACAGAGGGGGGGGGAGGAGTGACAGACCCCCGAAGCCCGCCCACACTGCCGTGTATGTGAGCCGATTCTACTGCTCTCTTCACATGTCCGACTAAGTTAATATGGACGTGTAATAATTGTGCGTCAGGTCTAGATCTATGCGCTTTATCATGCGTATTAGTTTGAAATAAAGTTACTACTATAAAAGAGTTGAATGGGGCAACTACAACCAGACTGTAGAAAGAAGATTGCCGGAGCCACCCCCAATGAGTGGAAGTAAGAGAAGGAGAAAAAATTATCGACGGAAATGAGGGTAAAACCTGCGATAGTATCGTCGATATAGTTTTAAATATATCCCCAGTAGAGTGGGTAGTTTACGTATATCCCCAGTAGAGTGGGTAGTTTACGTATATCCCCAGGGGTGTGGGTAGTTTACGTATATCCCCAGTAGAGTGGGTAGTTTACGTATATCCCCAGGGGTGTGGGTAGTTTACGTATATCCCCAGGGGTGTGGGTAGTTTACGTATATCCCCAGTGGTGTGGGTAGTTTACGTATATCTCTAGTGGAGTGGGTATTTTACGTATATCTCTAGTGGAGTGGGTATTTTACGTATATCCCTAGTGGAGTGGGTAGTTTACGTATATCCCCAGTAGAGTGGGTAGTTTACGTATATCTCCAGGGGTGTGGGAAGTTTACGTATATCCCCAGGAGTGTGGGTAGTTTACGTATATCCCCAGTAGTGTGGGTAGTTTACGTATATCCCCAGTAGTGTGGGTAGTTTACGTAAATCCCCCCCAGTAGAGTGGGTAGTTTACGTATATACCCATTGGTGTGGGTAGTTTACGTATATTCTCAGTAGTGTGGGTAGTTTACGTATATTCTCAGTAGTGTGGGTAGTTTACGTATATCCCCAGTAGAGTGGGTAGTTTACGTATATCCCTAGTGGTATGGGTAATTTACGTATATCCCCAGGGGTGTGGGTAGTTTACGTATATCCCCAGGAGTGTGGGTAGTTTACGTATATCCCCAGTAGTGTGGGTAGTTTACGTATATCCCCAGTAGAGTGGGTAGTTTACGGTAAATTTCAGGGAATTAATCATTAGATCTACGGGATAGTTGTCACCTAGATTTTAAAAAATGTTGTGTTGTGTTGTGTTGTGTGTATGCTGAACGGCTGAGGGCCACTATTGAAGCAACACCAGGATTGGGCCCCAGCCAGGACGGCGGTGCTTGTTTGACCAAACCTCCTCCTCCCCTCTCCAGAACCGGTCCTATTATCTTCCATTATTGTGCACTAGGTTGAGCTGGAGGTAATACGTGTATGTTGTGCGTGATCGGTCTACTATCTCCAACCGCTAAAAAGTATAGTGTAGTGGTCGAAGAACTTGTGTAACGTAGACCCAGCTCCTAGCCCGGTGACTTGGAACTCTACCTACAGGGTCAGCTACGGAGAACTTCCCCAGCTCAAGGTCACCCTACCCGGACTCCTAAAAACAGATACATCGGAGTCCACTCAAACACAAGGCGCCCCCAATAACCGTGTCGGAACACCAGAGCCAGACCGGCAGGAAGAGGATCCTCAGCCGTGCCTATGAGCAGCCCGCTCTCAGATCTCACCAGGACAGAGGACACCCCCTCCCCCTCCCTCCCAGACAATCGCCACTAGCGATATCCGTCCCCGTGATGTAGTGGTCAGTGCACCTAGCTACGAAGATTACTCAGATTACTCAGGTTTGATTCTCGGCTGGTATCTTGGGGGTATTTCTCTCAAGAGGAATTACCCCAATGGTCGCCAGGGATTGGTGAATTAACTTAAGTTAGGCTTGAGACTCCCAATGACCCACACCTTCATATTCAATATCATCACAACATATCATTGCGGGCACGTGTAGACGACCTCCATAGAAATATTCTAATTGATAAAAATAGAAATCAATTGAAAGAGCAAAGGTAAGCAAAAAAAAATTTAAGTTGTGAAATAAATTATGAAGATAAAATATTTGAGTTTACTTATCATAAAAGTATATGGTTTAAATAAAGGATTGTGATAAAATAAATTTTGAATAAAAATTAAAATATAATACTAGACATTATACACACATATTAAAAATGTGAGTCAAAGCAACACATACATAACCAGAACAAAACATATTAAATACATGTATTAAAGAAATGAGTCAAACTTATAATAAAGTGTATGGTATTGATAAAAAAATACAATAAGTTAGTTACAATGAAGTTGAAGAGTTTGAGAAATGATGCCTATTCTTTTATGAAAACTTGTAAGTTACTTTTTCTTGTATTTCAGGAAATTTATGATATCACAATTCAATAACTACAAAATATTAAAGAGACATGTGTCCAAAAGATATAAGAATATTATTACCCTGTGCTACCAGAGAGACCAATAGTCTACATACAGGCGACCGAGCTGAATGTCATGCCATACGATTAAGGAAACACTAGCGTGTTGTCGTGACCCGACCATCCCGTCTCTCTCTCACACCCGGGATATTATCCCAGTCCAGACATCGGCTAGGCAGTGGCAGCTTGCAGGACGTCCAGAGATGCTGAGCTGGGCATGACCAATATACGTCTCCGGTCATGACGTCATCGACGACGTTGCCTACTTGGGGATTTGAAGCTATTTTGCGAAGTGGGTTTCATCTTAATTTGACGCAATCAAGCACCCAGATAATTAATTTTAACATTTATACGACAGTGTACCAGAGATATATAAAGGGAACTCTCTTGTTTATGTTCTGATAACACTTACCCTATTCTTCTCTCGAGTATACACACACATACTCTACCTTTATGCCTGAACAACATTTATTTACTTGTTTACTGTTATATATAGACATATACGTCAACATAGTTTTTTAATCAGGAATATTCCTACAAGACATTTTCAAAAATAAACCAAATATCCCGAACTATAGAAGATTTGAAAAAACTGAAGAAAAAAAACTGCTTCAAGATCACAAAAATAATGTTGTAAAGATGTAAGACTATTTCTAGAATTATTTTAATATATTGCGTTGCTACCCCGGGCAACGCTTTTTATTTTTTTTGCTTCAAACAGACAGAAAAAGAAATTTCTTCATTTTATTTCTTCTGGCGTGATTTTTATTAAATTTAAAAAATATCTAATCAAAATTTTAAAATTCCAGCTTTGAAGTGCACATGTTTTTCCACGGGGGCTGCTGATTTTTAAATGTCAAGACATCTTCATAATTTGGTCTGGTAACTTTTCAAAGCCATCAGCTGTCAGCTTTGAGTTGTCAGTCAGCACCAAAGAAGCCATGGGGCAACTGTAGCTTCAAGAGAGATGTACTGTACATGTCCGTTAAATAGTCAATGAAGAGTCCATCAATGCGTGCCACGGATACCAGGCTAAAGAAAAAACAGTCTTCAATTTCAGACCGATCTAAGAAAATCCTACCAGGATACCATTTCATCAAGTGGCCTACCTCGTTTGTAGCCTTGTTAATCTGTGGACAAGACTAAAATTTGGACCTGCCTCCACCGAGCTTGGGTCAAATGAGAACGACACTCGACAACTTTTGTGTGGTTCCAAATGATTCGCAAAACATTATAAGTGACTTGTGCAAAGTCCACAACGATTTCATGGGTTTTCAAGGTCCAATAAAAATCTGAATTAAGTTCAATAATTGCTTTAAAACATTTTACGGTGACCTGGTGGTCTAGGGGTAAGGTGTCAGACTTCTGTGCTGGCGGCTGGGGTTCAATCCTCGGTCCCGGCACAGATTTATCATCTGACAAGACATCTTGTGAATATGGGGAATGCCAGGCCTCCACCGTGGTTCGGATCCCACGTTAAACTGTAGGTCCTCCATTTAACCTCACAATCACCCTACCAATACACATTAGGGTAAGTGCGTACAACCCGAACGGATAGTAAGACGTGGTGCTAATAATAATAATAATTATTATTATTATTATTAAAAATAAGAGTGAATAATTGGAAGAAATTGTTTTGACAATATTCAAATGGTCCATCAATATAAACAATTAGTGAATCAGTTAAAAATTCAAGGCTATAAGAAGTGACAAAAATCAACAAAAATATACACAGAGTTATTCACAAGAACAACATTATCACCTCTCTTGGTTAGCGGATACATTTGAGCAACTACGGGGCGAACTTCATTGATGTCGATCGGATGTTTAGGGATAAACTTCTTTCTCGCGTCTTTCCTTCATTTTCTAATTTTTCTTTTTTGCATCATTCAACAATAGACCCGAGGTATCATCAACATTTTTTTTAGTGTCTGTTCGTTAATGTTTTCTGTCGCTTCCCGTTTGGCAGCAGTATTTACTTGTGGTCGTTCTAGTGTACACTCGACATAAGGCCCATGATTGTGGTGTTTATTACTCTCTTTTATGAAATACCATCATACTCGCTTAGAACATAGCTATAATGATACCGGTTTTTATGATGATGTTAATGTGGACCCGTGCATTCCTTACTGCACACTTGGTATCACACGGCTATGAAGACATGATTATATCTATATCTGTTGAAATGGGTAAAACCTAATGATGCACACGATTTATTTTGTTAATTGTCAGTATTTTAAACTTGATATTAAAATGATACAGTGTTCATTTAAGAAATGACGTGGAAAGCCATAGCTAGTGCTGTTAAAAACTGATATTATTGTCTCTATATTACTACCCGCCTCGGTGGCGTAGTTGGCTAACTCGCTTGTCGTGTTGAGCTCGACCGCCGAGAATGGGGAGATCGAGGTTCGAATATCGGTCGGGAGAGCTTAGGGTGGTTTTTCCTAAATGGTTTTCCACTCTACCTCCCCACAAATGCGGGTTCACTTCCTCTAATTCAATCTTCCCAATTCCTATTCCATTAGCGTAATTAGTACTTAAAGCGTATTACCAGAACGGGTAGTAAGACGTGGTGTAAATATTAATATATATCTATATTACTACAGGCACAAGCTTCTTATATATGACCTACCCCTTGCTTCTTGGACCCCTTGTCACCAGTGTTAAAACTAACTAATAGGAGAACTCCTGGCTAACTGCTGTTACAAAGGCTAGCTTCCCATTGGGTAGAGGGAGCCAGGCCATCCCCTGATTCTCAAATATAATGGAGGGAATCTTTTAAATAAATAAAGTTTTAAAACGTAGTGTATTGAAATTACTTCTTAAAACGCCTGATCATCCATGGATGAAGTACTAAAAGGAAACTTTACATACAGTTATTTAAAGAAAAAAACACTTCATCCATGACTTTTTAAATAAATTAAAGGGGTCCAAAACAGAACCATCACATAACAAATGTGACACCTAGTCGCAATCAATACGCTAACATCAAGTAAAAGAAAAGCAAAAAGAAAACTCAACAATTGTGTTTAAACTATCACTTATATATATATAAAAATGAAACAAATAGCCGAAACTATTGTTAATGAATTTTATTGGAGATAGTCCCTCATAGATATCATATTCTGAAAATTGAAAAATGACACCTGGACACGGGAATTGAACCCGGGACCTTCGGCTTAGTAAGAGCATTGGCGTACTAAGCCGAAGGTCCCGGGTTCTATTCCCGTTTCCAGGTGTCATTTTTCAATTTTCAGAATATGATATATATATATATATATATATATATATATAAAGATTAGAACAAGCCTTGTTCACGGAAAAAGTGAACACTTTAAACCTCGTGACGAGTCATGTTGTCTAGTTTCACTAATCTCCTTGTTTTGGACGAGCCGTGTTGTCCCCGGTATAAGGAAAATGATTCGAGAAAATGTACACACATTTACGTAGAGGTAGAGTGGAAAACCCTTTAGGAAATAACAACCTCACTATACCCGATCGTGACTCGAACCTATATCTCCCCGTCATCGGCAGTCTAGTCTACTGCGCGCATATCACCTTAGACTATTCTGCCATCAATATGAAATATTTTCCATTTAAAAGTATAACAGACCCATGTATTTATCAACTATATAATTTTAACAACTTAAATATATCAAATAGTATAAAAGTTAAATTAGAATATATATTTTATACTTCTGTGCGAAATGCTATAAAATTGGTACTATCCAATATATATATAATATTTTAAGTACAAAATCGTGGAAAAATTCATGCCACGCTTAGCATTTGAACTTATAATCCTAGTAGCTTCTAATCGAAATAATGATCATTTTACTAAACGTGTTTTATATTCTGTTTATTTGTGTTTCCATGTAATGTCCCAAGCGCGTGTATTTTATTTATGTAATAACATATTTATGTCATGTAATATACGAAAAAAATACTTGATGCGATTCAAGTAAGCTTCCCAAGAAACGAGTTATGGAAATATTAATTATGTGTTTCATTGTTTTAAAAATATACATAAATTTAAAAAAACTAGTTTTACTACAACTTAGTTTGTAACAAAATTTATAACTAAACAAATAAATACTTTGCATCGCATGATTTTATAAAACGGGAAATTTTATCAAATTTTCTTAGAATTAATTTTAAAATAAACCTTAAATCTTTATGAACGTAGCTGTTAACTTAGATAATACGTTATCTTGAATCAAATAAATATCATACATTATATAGATGTAAGAAAATGATCAAAATTAGTTTCTCAGTAAATATTTAAAAATTATTTTTCTTGTTTAGAAAAACAAAGATACATCCTTATTTATCATGTAGCTTATAACTCTCACCGGTTACCTATTTTGCATAAAAACGTTTGACCCATTTCCGGAAAATCTCCCATTTTCAAAAATGAGTTATCAGTAAACTATCCCTTAACATAATTTATTTTAAATTATTTTTCTAAAAATATACAGGGTGTTCCCGGATCATCTTCTGTTTAATTCAGGAACATCCTGTACAAAGTATTTTAAACTACGTTAACTACACCATTATTCTTCTTTAAAAATAATAAAACAAGATACATTTACATTGACTTTGGAATTGTATGTGTAACTGATTATTAGTAAAATTAAATGTATGGGTTTCATAACATAAAAAAATGTACATATTTAAAATTAGGACTTAATAAGCTAATTAGTATTGGGATAATGACCCCTTCAGCCAATGCAAATAAATACTATTAAATTCAAATTTACAAGTGATACTTTTACTAAATTAAAATTGAAAATAATTAAAATGTAGTAGTTATTGATCTCGTTAATTCTGACGCTCTATATAAGCACGCTAACAAATGAGCTTAAGCTACTATTAAACGAGGATGAAGTTTCACTGATACGTGTTGAATCTGAGCAAATTTTGAGATAGAATACTAACAAATCAGAACAAATAGTATTACATGGTGCGCTCATCATAACAATAGTGTTTACTGTCGTTTACTTATCTTGTACAATGGCGCGTTTGTATCACAATGGTCGTAAACCTTTGGAACATAATTGGTTTTTCAGTGTTATCGGATTGAAAACTCAGCCGGCGAACGACACAACGCCACACCAACTCGTACGATCGTAGAAACAATTCTAAATTAACTCTGTTTGGGTACAGTTTGCCATTTGCGAGATCCTGACTTGCAAGTTTTCTCACAAGTTTCCAAATTAGAGTTCCTGTTGATTAAGCTGCTACCTCACACTCATTATACATTTGACCAACCACCTACCAGAAACAAAATGGGAATGTGTTTGCAGTGGCTTTGAAAGAAAAGTTTTGACACCGAATTAAAGGGAGTTAATTGTTTATTAACATTATCTTGTCAAGCGGAGCTACTCTCCTGATGTGTTTGTATGTGTACTCATGAGTTTATGTTAGTGTGTTACTTTATGTGGTTACTTGTGTGTACTTTCCTGTTCATTCTAAAATCCTAATTAATTTGCCCACAAATTAAAATATAAACTAAGAAGTTTTACTTTTGATGAATCACCGCAGACGAACGTTGCGCTTTTGTCCAAAAACCTTTGCAAACATCTAGAGGAAAGTTTTCAAACCCAGGGCTCTCGGGCCACATTCATTTCGCTTGTTTCCAATACTTTTATATTACTGCTTGGTCTGCAGTCAAATACACATAAATACTAAAAATATGTATAGTGCTCAAATAGTTTTAATAACAAAAAAAAATTATAAACATTTCTAACTGTGCAATTTTAAATACTTGATTGTGGGAGCTTTCATTTAAGCCTACATAATCTAATAAATACTGCTTCGAGTATTGCTAATATCTTGGAAAATATAAGTTTTTAAATATTTTAAATATACATTAAACGTCTAGTTTTCCAGTGCTGAGGAGGTCAGCGTTTGAATTCAAGCCCGATGTACAGAGGTTGAATTTTACTAGATGGCTATTCACATTCCTTTCATTCAAATGCGGATACGTTTCCTCTAAATTATATCGTCTCATCTGATTTGTAATATATATTAGAAGCTAGAGCAGTGGAAGAATTTGATGTAATAATAATCATAAATAAGATATAATAATAATAATAACTTATTTAAATAAGTGGTCTAAAATAATTATGAGAATAGGATATAAGACTTTACAAACTTCTGACACTAACTTTCTGGAGGTGTATATCTACGTATATTCGTTGGCATAATGAGTGCTCCCACCCCTCGAGCTACATACATACATACATACATACATACATACATACATACATACATACATACATACATACATACATACATACATACATACATACAACATACATACATACACATACATACATACACATACATACATATACATACATACATACATATACATACATACATATACATACATACACATACATACATATACATACATATACATACATACATATACATACATATACATACATACATACATATACATACATACATACACATACATACACACACATACATACACATACATACATACACATACATACACACACATACATACATACATACACACACATACATACACATACATACATACATACATACATACATACGCAAACATACATACATACTGCAACCCCCCTTTCCTGTACTAGGGTGAGGATGACTGGAAAATCAGGCGAAATGGCCTAATTTTAATAACTATCTTTATTTGTCATAAACAATGAAAAGGTACACATTACAGAATGTAAACAAACCTAGAGCGTGAAGCGCGTCTTTCTTCCTAATGAGAAGTAGTTCCATTTAGATTACGGAGACCATAACTCAACAATGCAACAATGTGCTATGAACATAATTAAACATATCGGACAAAAATCGTACTTGACTTATAACAAAGTCTATGGTCCCAGGTTCGAAGAACGTCTAATCCAATAAGGTGATCTTTAAAGTTTAGGATATTCAAAGGTCCCGCGTAACACACAGGCGTTAAGCGCTCATAACCCCCAACAAATATCATAATGTTATACAATAATAACTACCAATAGTGGAACAAGTCCCAATCTATCCTATTAGTGTCCTGTCTCCTAACATAATGTAATCTACCCAGACAACAGCTAATCCTAAGCATACTCATAAATAAACACTAGATGGGTAGAAAACCCAAGACGTAGAGTTTTACTCTGCGTATTCAATACAATGTAAATATACCAATAAGGCCAACAGGCGCAATAAATAGGGCTGGATCCCAAAAAGACGGCAGAAAGGCGACGACATTTTGACAACAGCGAGAAGCGCATGACGTAGTAAGTATACATCTTCAAACTAAGATTAGGTGAGCAGAACAATAATTTAGAAAGTTTTCCCCTATTACGCCGAAATATAATTTAGATACAGACAATAATAATAATAATCCCCTGCCCAACGTCACCGTTCTCACCTCGATAAGCTGGTGGTGTAATAAGTGACCATAGACCACCAGCGCACCACTATATATATAAAGTTAAAGTTGACGGAGAGGGGGAGGGACGTGAGGAGAGGGAAGGAAAGAGAAGTGAGAGAACGGGAGGAGGAGATGGTCCGAGCAACGTGTAGAATAGCCTAGAACTTTGACGTGGCCGGAAGAAGCAACTATCTTCCTTTGTTTCTCGCCAGTCTCGGGTTTGACGGTAGGTGGCGGCTGCCGAACGCTCCGTCAGTCTATCGGGTGGTTGTTTGAAGTGAGTTGATCGGTGCTAGTGCCGTGTGTTGCAGCTCGTCTTGGAGGTTCGGTGAGTGTCTCCCATTCGATTAAGCCATAACTCGTAAGTTGTTACATCTGTCTTGTAACTTGTTACATCCCCCCCCTCCCCCAAAGGGGGCTAGGGAACATCCTCAGCAGCGGGCGGAACGGCAAGGAGGTACCATCCCTGTCATCAGTAGCTGGAGAGAGGACAGTGGCCCTCATGGCCAATCAGCAGATCTTCTTGGTAGTAGTGGTCTGGGAGAGCCCAGAATGGTCCACACAACAGCACATCATGCACAGCCCGACACTCCAGTTCTCCTTACCCCCGATGATCTAATGATGCCGAGTACCGTTCCACAAGATATCGGGGCCCATCTTGTCTGGCTGATATCCCTCTTCTATAGACGACACAATTCAGCATCAGTTGCTCGAACGAGGAGGGAGAAGGATATGAGGAGGAAGGGGAAGACCTCTCTGAGAACAACATAAAACACGTTCATACATAATATACCAATCTTGAGTCCAAAACGCGCCAAGAACGGCTCAGTATGAGTCAAGTCCGTTCTGGTCCGCCTGACCTTGGCACCTAGCGCACATTTTAAAGAGATAATAACTTCTAGCAGACACCACCAAGAGGGAAGTGTTCCATGGGAAGACACCCAGTTTATTTTTTCTCTTCTTTATATAGGTGAGCACACACGTAATAATTCTCTCACAAGTTCCCAGAGTCATAATACGAAACACTAAATATTAATTATTATAATTATTACTGTCTTAATTCAGTTAGAAAGTAGCCCCCCCCCCTTTTATTCACTTAAATTATTATGCAGAAACACTACCTAATATTATACATAAAATATTTACACTAACACACTAACGATACCTAACCGGTACCTCTCGAGACAGGGCACTGACTTATTACACCACTTTCAGGTGGCTCACATGAGCCCGACGGGTCACCGATGGGTCAGCTATCTCCTATAGTAGCACAAAGACGGGCGTTAAGAACTTACCCGCCTCGGTGGCGTAGTTGGCTAACGCGCTTGTCGTGTTGAGCTCGACCACCGAGGACGGGGATATCGAGGCTCGAATCTCGGTCGGGTGAACTGGGGGTGGTTTTTCCTAAATGGTTTTCCACTCTCCCTCCACGCAAAAGCGGGTTCACTTCCTCTGATTAAACCTTCCCAAATCCTAATCCATTAGTGTAATTAGTACTTAAAGCGCATAACCCGAACGGGTAGCAAGACGCGGTGCTTAATATTATTATTATTATTATTATTATTATTATTATTAGTTAAGAACTTTTCGATACACCATGGCCCCTTCCACATGTACGCCAGCTTAGCCGACATTTTATCCACAGCCGAGCTCAGGGGGAAACATTTACACACGACCTTATCTCCAACATTAAATGAAACGGGGATACGTCCCCGGTTGTAAGTAAAAAAAAAGGACCTCAACTCACCCACCGTCGCGTTGGGTGGTATAGGGGTGAACCAAACCTGGAGCTCGGCGAGGAGTTGGTCGCGGCTAAGCTTGTTACACGTCAGATCTTGTCATCTTAGCAGACGGCTTGGCGTCAGGATTCAATGGAGGAGCCATGGCCAAAGACAGTATGAAACAAAACAAAGACAAGTATTAGTACAATGTATCAACAATAGTGAATTAACCCACCGAAATATAATAACCACGTCGGATTCCACAATATCACCATAGAACCATAGAACCAGAGCCGTAGAACCATATTCTGCTACCACTTTCAACCCCCTGCTCCCCCCCTTTCCTATACTAGGGTGCGGATGACTGGAAAATCAGGCGAAATGGCCTAATTTTAATAACATATCTTTATTTGTCATAAACAATGAAAAGGTAATTCCTAATGAGAAGTAGTTCCATTTAGATTACGGAGACCATAACTCAACAATGCAACAATGCGCGATGAACATAATTAAACATATCGGACAAAAATCGTACTTGACTTATAACAAAGTCCCAGGTTCGAAGAACGTCTAATCCAATAAGGTGATCTTTAAAGTTTATGATATTCAATGGTCCCGCGTAACACATAGGCGTTAAGCGCTCATAATACATACACATATATATATACATACATACACACATACATACATACATACACACATACATACATACATACATACATACATACATACATACATACATACATACATAACACACAAACACATACACACAAACACATACATACACATACACAAACAATCACGCCGTGTCCTTATGTAGTAGGCAAGAAACTGTGCGCATAGCTCAAAACAACAACTTGGTACTTAATCCATTCTCATTAACTTTCTACACACCTCTCTATCCTTGCATACTTCCTTTACTTCAACAACATCCAAACACTGAGTCATACATGCTATTTTATTCTTGATACTTTTAATGTTTCTCTTTTTCACACATTCATCTACAAAATTTAGCCAGGTCTTACATGTCTTACCCCTTCCTTTTGATCCACAAACTCTACCTTCATATATTTTCTTCGTCACTCAATCCAATTTATTACCCTCCAAGTCTCTATTCATGTTCGAAAACCAAACTACTCGAATTGAACTCGAGCGGTATATCTCGAGGGTGTATACTCACTTGAAAAGTATTATCTCAGATGGTTTTTGATCAAGATGGCCCACGAATCATAAAATTTTCTAGCAACTTAAGAACCAAAGAAGAGAAAATTGCAGTAAATAAGCCACTTGCATAAATTTACTGTGATAAGAGTACATGTTATTGCATTTTTTTTAAGTGATAAAGCTTAAGTCAGTCTCTTTAGATCAAATGAACATTATTCTGAAACATATTTAAAAACCATACTAGTAAAAGACGCTATAGTGGGACCATCGTCAGCACTTTTTTCATTTATTTTGTCAAGTAGCCTGCATAGTAAGTAAAAATGTATTACTAAAACCCAATGACTATATGCGATAATGACTGTTAATGTAATAAATAATATACTGATGTTAAATATCGATTATCAAAAGATTGTTTGAATACAAAATATTAACCAATTTTATACAAAGTCAAGTGCCTCCATTCCAAATTTATTAATTCATCAACTGATAGTGTAATGACTTAATAAAGTATATCTTCAATAAATACATCTTCTCTCAAAATATATTTTTGACATTAGTAATTTAAAAGTTATTTACAATAAAGTAAAATACATATGATACTAATAAAGAATCGGCAAGAAGGCTATGTTTCACATAGGATAAGGAAAAATAGTAACTTTTTTTACCATGTCGGAATTGTTTGATATTGCAGGGAATTATTTTTCAGTATGAGAAATTAGTATGTACAACATAAAACCAACTCGAATGTTTAACTATCTCAAAGACTCATTCCGAATACGACTTATTTTACGATTTGTTTAAAGTGTTCCAATAATGTATTACTAATTTCTAAATAAAATTCGTAATCTCTTATTAAATTACTGATTACCAAACCCTTCCTTCACCTCTGACAAGACATCTTGTGAATGTGAGGAATGCCAGGTCTCCACCGTGGTTCGGATTCCACGTTAAACTGTAGGTCCTTCATTTCATCTCACAATCACCCTACCATTACACATTAGCGTAAGTGCGTATAACCCGAACGGGTAGTAAGACGCGGTGCTAATAATAATAATAATAATAATAATCTTATTAAATTAAAAATTCTTTAAAAATATTTTCCACATTAATATAGTATTTTATTCTCATTCTTATGTAACATTGAAATCTAACTTTTTTAAATTTCCCAATTCTAGTCAAGTTTTATTGTACATCCAAATTTACTTACTCAATTCAACATTAATCTATCGTTTTTTTAAATGGTTTTATATGACATTAAACATTTTAATTATTAAAATGTATCAATACTAGTCAATGTTTTTAATTTGACTTCAATCTTTTTTTGATTTTTTTCTTCTAAATTTGTAAACGCACTCAACATTGTTTATTGACCATTATTATTACATTAAAAATTTACTAGTACATCATTTTCAAGAACTATTATATTTGTATTATACGTTCCTCAGTCAAATAATACTTAGGATGTTTTCTAAAATTTTATTAAATACTAGATAATTGCCTTGGTAATAAGTTTTGTTTATCTCATTAATAGTATAATTATTTCTTGCCATGGAATGGTCCCAACTTCAATTATGTATTCAGAATATCTTTCCTACATCTCCAGTCACGAACCAAACCATTATTTCAAGAACTTAAAACTTGCTTTCAATGCCAATTTTTCTTTAAACAATGTGTTTGAAATACATCACACTGTCACTGATAGATTTGTGCGCACAAATAATGTGACGCGTATTTTGAAGAACGCCTCATAAACCTCTTTATCGTTTCACTGATGATGCGTCCTTCACCAATGGCCTAAGTGCATTCCTGGACTCCATCGATCCCAGTCGTGTCAAACTATTTTGTAAAAATAAAAAGGTCATTAGAATGTTGTGAATGAGGAGGAGGCGTTGGAAGCTCTTCCCTCAGACCCTGGAGCTGCAAAGGTCTTGCGGTTGAGCCAAGCCTTTCATCCGGGAACTTGGGGGAACTACAGTTTGTGATCGACCCGGAAGGCCCTCTACAAAAGTCACAAGCCCCTGCCCGGATGAGCGGGAAAACTTTCATTTATCACCGCGTCCCATCACCCGTGAACAATCCTCACTTCCTCCATGTTATTATCGTTACTACAGTCTTACTAGTAGTTCTGTGAACAGTAGACCTCACTCCCTCCATGTTATTATCGTTACTACAGTCTTACTAGTAGTTCTGTGAACAGTAGACCTCGCTCCCTCCATGTTATTATCGTTACTACAGTCTTACTAGTAGTTCTGTGAACATTAGACCTCACTCCATGTTATTATCGTTACTACAGTCTTACTAGTACAGTAGCCCCATGGCTTCTTTGGTGCTGACTCACAGCTCACAGCTGACTTCTGACAGTCAACATTTAGATATGTACCTAGATGATGACTGTCAGAAGTGACAGCTGCTAAACACATATTTTTGCAGATCATCTGGTTCTGCTTAGGGATACATAATTTGGTCTGGTAGCTTTTTAAAGCTGTCAGTCAGCACCAAAGAAGCCATGGGGCTACTGTAGTTCCGTGAACAGTAGACCTCGCTCTCTCCTTGTTATTTCGTTACTACAGTCTTACTAGTAGTTCTGTGAACAATCCTCACTCCCTCCATGTTATTATCGTTACTACAGTCTTACTAGTAGTTCTGTGAACAGTATACCTCGCTCCATGTTATTATCGTTACTACAGTCTTACCAGTAGTTCTGTGAACAATCCTCACTCCCTCCATGTTATTATCGTTACTACCGTCTTACCAGTAGTTCTGTGAACAGTATACCTCGCTCCCTCTATGTTATTATCGTTACTACAGTCTTACTAGTAGTTCTGTGAACTGTATATCTCACTCCCTCCATGTTATTATCGTTACTACAGTCTTACCAGTAGTTCTGTGAACAATCCTCACTCCCTCCATGTTATTATCGTTACTACAGTCTTACTAGTAGTTCTGTGAACAGTAGACCTCTCTCCCTCCATGTTATTATTGTTACTACAGTCTTACTAGTATTTCTGTGAACAATCCTCCCTCCCTCCATGTTATTATCGTTACTACAGTCTTACTGGTAGTTCTGTGAACAGTAGACCTCATTCTCTCCATATTATTATCGTTATTACTGTCTTACTGGTAGTTCTGTGAACAGTAGACCTAGCTCCCTCCATGTTATTATTGTTACTACAGTCTTACTACAGTCCTGTGAACAGCATATCTCGCTCCCAGATGTCTTTAAGATAATAGGTTTTAACATATCTTAATTTGAAATTTCACTTGGTTTTAAAATTTAAATATATCTTCATAATTTCTCCATGGTTTTGAAATTGGTATATTTTCTTCGTGATAAGTTTAGACAGATAAATGAATACTGTATTCAATAATACATTATATTCTTAGTTAATAACTGTATGTCACGTGGTCTAAGACGTCAGTTTTAAAATATACGTTAAAATTGAAGTAAAGACTTCCGAGGTAGGCCTACTCGATGGATTGCTTAGAATTTTAAATTCATATAACTTGGGATGAGCATTAAATAAATAAAAAAAAAAATTTTAGCGACCATCTTTAAACGCAGAACTAGATCGTAAAGTCAGATCACTTAAAAATATCGTTTGGCCTAGATTCAAAGACCGTCCCTGGCCATTATAATTAGTCCCCGAATTGGCCGGTAATTGAGGAACCAACAGACAAAATCCCAAACGTGGGTGGGGGGAGGGGCTAAGGGGGAGTAAACATGGCCTAGTTCCGATCGATCCCTTGAAATGATATGGTAATGAGGAGTAGGATATAAATTAAAGGAAAATTACCCACATTTGTGTGGAGCGAAAATGCTAAACTACTTAGGGGAGGAAAATCATGGTACATCAGGCTGAGATTCGAACCCTATCTCCACGTCACTGTCTAAACAGACCAAACTAGAACGTCTTTGTCCCCTTGCCAAACAGTATGGGTACTAACCTTTTAAATATTCAATCAAAAATGTTTTTAAATGAGCGGTCTACCCTACCTTACTTGAGAAATCGTTCAGCTTATAATGGGATACCAGGCGGCGTGTTTATTTATCGCTCCATTTGGCCCCTTATCGTTCTATTTGTCACGTATAACTAAAGCTCATTCGGAATTCTCGTCGTAGCGCATCAATTTAGGCGACTGAAGCGCTCCGTGGACGGTAACAGAACCTACTTTCTAGTTATTTCCTAGCCCTCAGTTGATTGTTCACAATAATATTCTATTTCACAGTCATAGCACGTACCTTAAAGCAATACACTTTGACAGTAAACCACAATCGTATCACCAAATGAGAAGACTATTATCCGATAGTCATTGCGTTACTAAATCTCCAGTAGACACGCGTTTATCCCTGGTAATGACGGTTATAATAGCCTCGAACAACCCATATGAGAACCCGCCTCCCCTTCCCCTCCTATCGCTGGTCACGTTATCTGAAGCATCAAGCTTGTAATATCGTTAATTTTCGCATCACATCTTATTAAATATCAGGTGTCCTGGTGGTCTAGGTGCAAGGCTTTGGACTTATGTACTGGGGGTTCGGGGTTCAACCCTCGGTCACGGTACAGATTTATCTGATTACTAAACCCTTCCTTCACCTCTGACAAGACGTGTATTAATCACAACTTGTGAATGTGTGGAATGGCAGGCCTCCACCGTGGTTCGGATCCCACGTTAAACTGTAGGTGCTCCATTTCATCTCACAATCACCCTACCATTATACAGTAGCGTAAGTGCGTATAACCCGGACGGTGGTAATAATAATAATAATAATAATAAATATCCGTGCTATCGACATTTAACCCTATTAATGGTGTAGGGAAAAGTAAGGTAAAGTTTAGAGAGAGTGTACCCTCATTTGCTTGGAAGGATATTGCAAAACTATTTAGTAAAAATAGACCCTCATTACACCCGGTCTGGAACCGATCCGTGACCTTTACCGTCACTATCAAACCAGGAAATACAAGCTTTACGTTAAGACCACATACCAACCTTTTTTTTATTTAAGTGATTTATCAATTATCACTCTATCACATCCTCTTTTCATGCTAACTTAGGTGCATTTCCTCTAAACCACCCTCTCAAATTATTCAGCTTAAAATAAACAGTTAACAACTTTGGCTTTCGGCGTGTAAGTAAAAATAAATCCCAGTAGGGAGTAGAGGATAAGTCAAAATGTATCAATTTTACTTGGATTTCTATTTAAAAAATCATTAATTATGGTACACATTATATTAAGTATTGAAACCTTCTGCTCCTGCGAAAAATACCCCACCAACAAAGTGGATTTTAGACTCTCCCCAAGGAATATAAATTCATGCCCACTTTTTGTTATGATATCCACCCACATCAATGTATTGGCAAAAACTTGGATTTAGAATTAACTCGAACACTCAAACTATTCATTATTTGTTTGCTTTTAACTACGTGACTTGTAATAAATATTCCCGACAATATCATTGTATGGCCCGCACCCACGGGTCAAGCGTCAACGTTAATGATATACCAGTGACGGGTAGTTTTTCTTCTTATTTTTTAGCACCACGTCTTACTACCCGTTTGGACTATACGCTTATGTACTAATTACGCTAATAGATTTAGGAATCATTAAGGAAATATTTAGAGAAAGTGTAATTGCATTTTTATTATTATTATTATTATTATTATTATTAGCACCGTGTCTTACTACCCGTTCGGGTTGTACGCACTTACGCTAATGTGTAATGGTAGGGTGATTGTGAGATGGAATGGAGGACCTACAGTTTAACGTGGAATCCGAACCACGGTGGAGGCCTGGCATTCCCCACATTCACAAGATATCTTGTCAGAGGTGAAGGAAGGGTTTGGTAATCAGATAAATCTTTGCCGGGACCGAGGATTGAACCCCGGCCGCCAGCATAGAAGTCTGACACCTTAGCCCCTAGACCGCCAGGTCACCTGCATTTTAATGATGGGGGAGTAGAATTTTTTTTAAACCACTCTCAGTACACCTGACCTAGATTCGAACCTCAATCTCCCCATCTTCGGCAGTCTAGTATATTGCAAGACGCAGCCACTGAAGTGGTTATAACTAATGTAATTTAACTATTTTCTTAAGAATTCATTATTATTTTTCATAACTATCTTAATTTTAAGTTATAAGGAAAAAATAAAATTCTTACGTCTCTCTTCAAAACTGTATCGCCATCTATCCATCATCATCATAAGAGAAAACAAAATTAGAAACTACCCACTTCAATGACTGAATGGTCTAAGGCGTCACTCTTGTTTAAGTCAGGCCTCCTGATGACCGAGAGAACGGGGTTAGAATCTCAGTTGAGTCTATTGAGGGTGTTTTTTTAAATGGTTTCCCACTCTCCTTCCACGCAAATGCGGGTATATTACCTCTCAAATACTTCCTTCATCATCATTATTCCATTAAGTAATTATCATATATGCGTATATCCTAAACACGTAGTAAGATGCGGTGATAAAAAATATATATATATTAAAGGGAGTGATCAAGATTTTGCCACTTTAGAACAGTGTTGCTTCTTTGTGGCAAAGAGGCGAATTAATTATAAGAGGATATTCCCAGAGAAAAATAACGCTATAAATTGAGTAACACCACCAGTTACTACCTTGAAGTAGTCCAGCGAATTATTGTCTTTAACTTGGTTTAGTTTTCTTTAAATGGCTCTGATACTTATTGGCTTGGCTCGTTAAAGCTATGTTAAACTTCACCTCTTTGTCAAGACCACTAAGCCCCTTCATTAAAAGCGGGTAATTAACCGTCCCACTAACTACTTAAGTTACGTAGTGGTAGATAACCCAGCTAATTCTTTAATTCCGGACTCATCTAATAAGCCAACCACGTTTACTAGAAACATTCAAGGAAATAACATTTAAGTAACTTCTTGTTAACGACGTACTTAGTCTATAGCCGGTACATATTCACATTATAGTGAGCATTCTTTAAGTGCGATGTAAGGGAACGTGGAATAAGATCAGTACTTTAACAGGTTTTTTTTAAATAATAAAACACCTTTTTTGGCCCAAACAGATCAAATATTATATTATCAGTATAGACATTTAATTTAATTTTCTGCACAAACTTACATCAATGGTTCTCGAATATCTGTTATGAGCATAGCGGTATTTGAACAGAAACTATTAAATTAAATAGTTGTTCGGCAAGTTATTTCAGTCGGTAGAGTGTCTGATCCACTGAGCTTAAGGTTTCGGGTTTGATTCCTAGCATGGCCGAAAAATTTATAATCAGTGAAATGTGGGTTTCCCCCCACTTTCACGGTGATAAATTAACGGCCGGGGGGCTGGATGTTGTGTCAGTTTTAGATTTAAGTGATTCATAATTCGTGTGCTGATATAATCACTCGGTTTATAAAGTGCACGTTAATAACCTCCAAATTATATATATATATAAATGGGGGTACGAATAAAAACTATATATTAATGTCAACTGGGCATACCAAAAAATAACTTAAAAAATTTGGCCACAAACTCTTTTTAGAAATTAGAGAGGCAAGCACATAATATTCATTCAAGATGGAATTTTACCCACATACAATTTGAAACAGGTAAAAAAGTGATTTAAAAAAAATAACACGCCACACAACCAGCAATCGCTAAACCGTTAAGAGTGCATGCATGAACTGTGCACTACTTAATTTGTTTTCCAGCGTTCCTTTCATTAATATTGATAACGTCAAAACAGGGGCTAGAACATAGAAATAATAACACGCCATATTGCAATCTCTAGAGATAATATCGCAAGCATAATGGAACACTTGCGAGCAGATTACTCATGGGGACATGAAAATAAAACACACAACATAATTGGACCTATTATATTGCTTTCCGTTTTTACCACTTCTTCCACTAATCAAACGAAAAGGAAATAAAATGCTTTATTTTGAGTATAAATATTGTGATTTTATTTTTACTTACACGTGACTCTACAGTGTGAGGAGGTATTGTGATCGGCACAAAAACTCAAAAAAAGCACAATATTAATTCGAAATTTTTATAGATGTTGACGTTTTCACTACCCTGGAAAAGAAGAAATAAATTTGTTTTGTTTTTTGTTGGTTTTTCTCCATATTGTATCTTTGTGGATATCATCACTGTCTTTTTTTGTTGTTCATATCGTATAAATCCTCATATCTATCATCCATTTTTAAAGGTTTTTAAAAAGGCGCAGTGTGAACGAACGATGACTGTACACTGAGACAACTAAGTTCAAATTACTAGAACTTCTGATCGGCGTCAAAACATTCTGCTAGAGCTGAAATAATCATTTGATTCAGAAAGTTATCAATATTATTAGATTCCTCTACTCGACAGGTTTTAAAGCCATTGAAACAAACATCATAAATTATTAAATAACTCGGAAGAAATTTCACACGGCACAAATATTACTTTAGATAGTAAATATATGTTTTTCCTCTTAATGAATATATTGCTATGGAAATTGTTAATTAAACGGTTGGAAATCTTTAATTAGTGATTGTTTGTGAAATAGAAAAAATATGTGTTTACTGCTACCATTGAAAAGATATAACCTTATTATTATTACTACATACTAATATTTAATCGAAATTTATGCTAGCCCTTAAAAATTACAGCTGTTGAACCTTTTATTTGACGTATATACGGCTCTCTCACATTTTAAATCTTTCTTAAAGCTTTTTTTTAAAGCTACTGAACCATCTCTATCAAAAATATAAAACAATAATTGTATTCTTTATGTTTGGATCAATACTGTGCGAAGGCGAACACAGGGATAAGGACTAAGCGTTTTGAGTATGTAGAACCGGAAGAGCGTTAATATTAAACACAAGCAGCCTTACAGAGTAGGCCTAGTCTTCTCATATCCAAGACGTTATTTGAAGGGGCAGGGGCCCTCAGTTTCAAAACGTTACAGGAGGGGAAGTATCATGAGGTAAATAAGCAGATTATCATTCGGAACTATTTGTTTCCAAGATGTTATTGTGAGGGGAGGAAACGCTCAGGTCTCAGAAGTTGGGATAGGGGTATATCAAGATTGTGTATCCAAAGATTTGACCTGCATCATTGGCCACGTAGAACAACTGTCAGGCTCGCCTTGTATTGTTTGCCGGCAGCGGGAAGATCTTAGTTCCAATCCCTGGGGGATGTACTAAGGGTAGTTTTTCACTAAATAGTTTCTCCCTCTACCTCCAAATAAATATTGATAAATTCTCTTTGAACTCTACCTTCCTCATCCTTTATTGTAACTAAAACGTGAATAGAAGGTAAGGGTAGGGAAAAGCTTGAAAAAATAGAAATACATTCTGTATAACTGTAAATTTGTGACCAATTTGTCACAATTTTTTACGTATCTGGGTCCAAGTAATGCCGTTTAGTGAAACGGACTGTGGACCGTAATCACCAACAAATGATTATATACGTAAAAAATAACACCTGGACACGGAATCCAGCTTTCAGCCTTTGCAGCGTGTCATTCCTTTTAGAGTTCTGCCATCTTGATTAGTTCCTTGGTAGGGGTGGTTTTTACTAATTAATTATACTGTGTGCGTGTAGCCTAAACAGGAAGTAGGAAATTGACGTTTAAAAAATACATTTACTCTAACAAATCAATCATTAGTAGGATTAAAGCTGAGACTCCCACGGTTATGGAAATAAACGAGTGTTTTAATTAACATGTGTACAGGTGACCTGGCGGTCTAGGGGTAAGGTGTCAGACTTCTATGCTGGTGGCCGGGGTTCAATCCTCGGTCCCGGCAAGGATTTATCTGATTACCAAACCCTTCCTTCACCTCTGACAAGACATCTTGTGAATGTGGGGAATGCCAGGCCTCCACCGTGGTTCGGATTCCACGTTAAACTGTAGGTCCTCCATTTCATCTCACAATCACCCTACCATTACACATTAGCGTAAGTGCGTATAACCCGAACGGGTAGTAAGACGTGGTGATAATAATAATAATAATAATAACATGTGTACAGTGTGATGCAGATAATATACTGAGTGGAGCAAAGGTTTTGATTTAACTAGACGATTTGACCTTTTCATCTGTTATTTACACGATTACAACCAAATAAGTTGACCAATTTTAACGAGACTTGGAATGGAGATTCTTTTAAAACTTGTAGAAACGATATTTTTTTTAAATGTTGCGCTACTGGTGTCTTAAATCATATGAGCAATGTTTATTCTTTGCAAACATAATATATTATAGAATATAGTAGTCATTTGTTTTCTAACTTGATCATCCAGGGGGAAAAAAATATATCAACTTCAAATCCAAGGAGAAATTACAAAAGATATTTCAACTTGGAGTCCAAAGAGAAATATTAATACTGTAGTAACGAAAATAATATGACATAATTTTTAACATAATGTACTGAGTTTTTTTTAAAAATATTGTATCTAAATTTATTACTTTGATGTTAACAAATTTCAGTTTTATTACATCAAGTCCTACTACTCGTTTATGCTATTCTAATTACCTTAATTGGTTAGGGATTAGGAAGGTCTAATTTAGAGGAAGTGTATCAACATCTGTGCGGAGAGAGAAATTAGGAAAACATTTATGAAATAACCTCTAAGTACACCTGATTGGGATTGAACCAATATCTCACCATCATTGTCAATCTAGTTCATTGAGTGAGTGATGCCTTAGACCATGCGGCCACCTAAGCGGATCACAGAAATATTAAAAGCTTGGATATTGATCTATGAATTCCGTTATGTTGATATTAATATAATAAAGAATATATTATGTGAGAGGGTGATACAGAAAAGATAATGGAGATTGAGGTCACTCCCCTTTCGGCTACTACCCTCGACCCTCCCCCCCCCCAACCCCACCCCAAGGCTACATCAATAGATCCCACCATATCTCTTGCATCTCTTCATTATTGTAAATCTAACGCATGAGCATAATCAATATAATTAGCAAATTATTTGAAAAACTTTTGTTAACAAAGCTAAATTAAATATTTAATAGCCTACTTCGGTGGCCGCATGGTTCAAGGCGCTACTCTTGCAGTCGATTAGACTGCCGATGACAGGGAGCTCAGGGTTTGAATCTAGGCTAGGTGTACTGAAAGTGGTTTTTTTTAAAAATGGTTTTCCACTCTCCCTCCACAGAAATACGGGTACACTTCCTCTAAATATAGCCTTCCTAATCCCTAAAACTATTAGCGTAATTAGAACATAAGCGTATAAACCAAATGTGGGCTAAGAAAAATAATTATATGACATATTAAGGGCACAACCTACTTGGACCTAAAATTACTCCCAGCATGCTCATGAAAGTGAAAACTATGACACTTTAAAAAACAAAATCGAAACCTCAAATAAATTTTATTTGTATATTGGGACCTTAACAGCAAAGTGTTTTATATGTACATTACATGAAAGGTTAGATCTCGTTGCCTATACATTTCATAAGAACAGCGGCCATTTGTGTTAAAACTACATTTGAAATTGGAAAATTTAAATACAGCGCTAAATATGTTTAAAAAAAAATAGTTGAGTACTTTTAAATAAAATTTTTGAGTTTTATATTTGCACAAATTTAACAAAAAGGTTTGAACTTGAGCTAGGTTTTACTTCAAATTCTGTGACTTGGACTAGTAATGAAGTTTATCTTAGTTTAACTGTATACAGTAGAGTCTCAATAAACCGACCTAAACGGGACCGACAGGTGGATTACCAAAATGTCAGATAATATGGAAACAGGTGAAGGAGGAGAGGGGGAAGGGGCACAGAAACAAACAAATCCAAATTACTGTAAATAGAAGTCCAGAATAGGTGTGAAACAAGATTTGTTAGTAATTATTCTACAGCACAAACATAATACTGTATTGCAATAAATTACAGAACTTTTATTTTATGTAAACAAAACTTTTGGACTTAAAACTACTGTAAAAGTAGATTAATGGGAAAATATAATACTTAAATCTTAGTATGAACAAGTACAGTGTGAACATTCACCAAGACGGTCGAACAGAGCTACAACCACGGAGGTATGTGACTCGCTCTCTAACAAAGAAACGATGGTGGTGGGAAAATAATATGCAAGTGCAATTGTGCATTCTGCACAACAATGTAAATCGCACGTCATGAGGATATATCGTATTAAACAAAATGTTGGATGGCCCAAGGTCAGATTATCAAGACTCTACTGTATATAACCCACCTCGGTGACGTAGTTGGCTAACGCGCTAGTCGTGTTGAGCTCGACTGCTGAGGACGGGGAGATTGAGGTTCGAATCTTGGTCGGGTGAACTGGGGGTGGTTTTTCCTAAATGGTTTTCCACTCTCCCTCCACGCAAATGCGGGTTCACTTCCTCTAATTCATCCTTCCCAATTTCTAATCCATTAGTGTAATTAGTACTTAAAGCGTATAACCCGAACGGGTAGTAAGACGCGGTGCTAAATATTATTATTACTGTATATAATTATATTTATAGACAATATTTCGCCTGAGTACGACTTGTTTAAACTTTATATTATATATATATATATATATATATATATATATATAGGTCAACTTTCTTACTTATCCAAGTCACAGAATTTGAATTAAAACCCAGATCAAGTTCAAACCTTTTTGTGAATTTTTTTGCAAATATAAAACTCAAACACTTTATTTTAAAGTGGAATGCCAGGCCTACACCGTGGTTCGGATTCCACGTTAAACTGTAGGTCCTCCGTTTCATCTCACAATCACCCTACCATTACATATTAGCGTGAGTGCGTATAACCCGAACGGGTAGTAAGATACGGTGTTAATAATAATGATAATAATAAAAATTCTAGTCCTCAACTATTTTTTGTGGCATATTCAGCACTGTATAAATAAAGTCAATACATTCAACGACTAATGACTCCGCTACTATAAAATTATAAGCTTTTATGTGATAACCCTAGAAGTTAAGTGCATCTATCTTTAAATAAAACTGTTTTGGAACAACTTGAGAGATTCCTCTTGGGTGAAATTATCATTTTTTGAAATTGCTGTTTCTTATTTTAATATTATTAAAAAAAACTTTTGGGGGCACATCATCTGTGTATAGGTTTCATTAAACTATAAATTGAATGGGTGAAATTTTTGGGACTCTTTGTCGGAAGCATATTATAATAAATAAATAGATAACTTATAATGTAAATTTGTTACTGGTATGTTGATACGTGTCACCTCTATTTTGGCATGGACCTATTTCTAAATAGCAAAACACTAATTAAATAATGTGGGAAATTTTAACGTTTAGAATGCATTTAAGTGGTTAAGTGGATGGTCTCCTTTATACATCTTTTCATACGATATAACATTTATATGTGTACTAAGAATCGTGATTTTTCGGACTAAATGGGCTGCATTCCGGGTCGGATAGTGTGAAATACGAGTATAAATAATTTTCAGTGTGGGTTCGCCTACTTTTTTAATTTCCACATAATATTTAGCTTTGTTTTATTAGAATCTGCCCATTTTCTGATTGCGATACAAATTAGGACGACAGTAATATTGTATTTTATTTAGTAGATGGAACATCGGCTACAAAGCAAGTACAACAAATTAAAATAGAGTGTCAAATGGATTACATTACAAATTCAGTAAATGTTTTATAGTGCATATGTATTGGTTTGTTTTTAAAACGCACTTGTTAACATCGAGAACAGGACTGGATAATACAGAGGGCCGAATAATCGCGACTATATATATTTTGCAGGTGAATTGTAAAATCAGGCTTATTGCAAAAGGCATCGTCAATTTACAATGAGCAGGCTAGTTGGAAAATAATAATATATTTGTTTATTAGTTTGATAACTTTTAGGCTTATTTTAATAGGCCTATACAGCATTAGGCTATTTAGGAAATGCACCTTTGTTCGTTCAATCAGTCCAGTTGAGTCCAGGCTTATTGCAATAAGTCCAAGATCGTGAAGGCCTATAAAAAAAGTCTACAGCAGAGGTTCTCAAACTGTGGTACATACAATTTTTCCGATGGCATACCGTTAGAAGCCAAACAAAACAAGCAAATTAAAGTCGTAAAAAAATTGTATCATAAAATCTAATAAATATTTTACGACCCAGTCTAACAGAGGTGACTTCTAAATTTCTGGCACACAAATTCTTTAAGACATCCCAGAAAAATATGTAACTGTTCGTGAAAATGTGAGAGAATAATCAAAGTTTGTGGGCAAGGGATAATCCATTTGCAAGTGTATAGTCTAAAAAACACAGCGTCAAACGAAAATGTGAGCCTGTAATAAGTCAAACCAATTGTGCGCATCAAAATGTCACAAATAGCTTACCGTGCGGAAATAAATAAAAATGTTTTATGTGTAAAGTGTGAATTGACATTGGTAAATGTTACTATACATACCTGTACACGATTATATTGCTTTTGTAAAAGAAAGTTAAAATATTTGTATTTGTTTTATTATTTTTCGATATCTATAACTTAAACATAGAAGTTTGTTACTTTCTCCTTTTTATTATACGACACAAAAAAAGTTATATGTGCAAGTTGTGAATTGACAACGGTAAATGTCACACTGCACTTGTAAACGCGTATATTCCTTCTATAAAAAAGGTAACTATTACGTGTTTTTTTTTCTGTAATCTTATTTTTCATTAACCCTTACTAATTTATAAAACTTTGTTACTTATCTCTTTTTCTATAAATTACTTGAACTTGAGATTTCTAATCAAACCCTGCAATAGTACGATACTTAGTAAGATGATTTAAGAATATGCTGAAAGAAAAAAAAATTATATTCTGTAGACCATCGGTTCCCAAACTTTTTGAATGGTGTAACACCCAAACAATTTCCGTAATTTGAAGTAGGTACCACCGTTTGCGTGTTTAGTACAGTACTGTGTGGCTGCACCGTATGTCTGAGCTTGAATAAGTGTGCCGATCCTAAACCCTCCTTAACTAAATTAAGGAATAAACAGAAGGTCCAAACAACAATGAATAACAAGGTGGCAATAAGAGTGAGCGATTGGAGTTCTATACCTAGAATACCTTAGATCAAACATTCGAAACTCAGATCTCGCAACCCACACCAGTTGCGGAAGAAAATATATGGACAGTCAACCTCGTAGAGCTCATTAACAAAAAAGGTATATATCCCAAAATTAAAGTCAAACGAAAAAAAACATGTAAAAATACAATACCTACGAGTATGGTGAACCATTAGACTAATAAATGCATGAACTAGTTTTAAGTTGATATTTATTTGTCAAGAAATTAATATATAGTGAAAATATATAATAATATACTATACAGATAATCTTTGAAATATACTATAGAGATAATCTTTGAAATATACAAGAAGCTTTCGACAGGCTATAATTCCCACGTTCTGACGACATGCGAAGTTTTAATAGAAAAGAAAATTCAATTATTTTGAGCGCCACCATTAAAGAACAACAACATAATCAAATGTGGTTTTAGCTCAACAACAACCTTAGCATAACGTCAAGACTTCCATTAGTGAAGTTTCATTACGGAATAACAGTCATATTCATGTTATACTCATAAGAATTGATCCCAAAAAAATATAATCATTTCAGAACAATTACCTCCTACTTCATTATGCGGTTAAAGCTAAACACTCATTATAATAACAAAATATTCCATAAAACTTCTCAAAAGACAATTAACTAACCATACGTTGAAGCTTAACGATTTTATAGTAAAATAAGATAATTCTACTTATCATGTAAATTTAAGCCCAGTTAATAAGTTCCAAATATTTACAAAAGGTCAAAATAACAAATATGTAACTAATAGAATTTAATATTGACATTATTTCACAAAGTTAAAGATATCGATAATATCCTAAGTTCAATGATCGATCCTTCCCAGAGCAAGAAATTAAATCGATATTATTGATACGACTAAGTTACAAAATTAACTACGTAGAAAATAAAAAACCGATCTTATTTTTATTTAAAGCATTTATGAAATGGCCGAAAGAGAATTTAGACCTTACATTTTAACAATCTGAAGCCAGGGCTTCTCCTTCTCTAAATATAATCAAGTCCAAGAGTGACGACAAGATGTCCTGTCGCCACTATATATACAACACAACCCAGAGAAAATGGATGACGGGAAAAAGGGTGGGGGGCAATATATGGAACACTCGGTAGTAATACGCTCATCACACCATAGCTTAAAAACAGTTTCTTAGAGCTTCGAGATCATCCTAGAACATATACGAGTAAAGTATCTTTGCCACTAGAGCTCTTTGCATCTCAAGTTCTTTGTCACTACTTCATAACAACACTGGTGGTCAGTCTAATTCAGACCACAGGTGCGCGTATTTGTGATTGATATTTTCTCTCGTTGGTGTTTTGCATCGGCACTGAGAGTGGTGCAATGGGGTAAGAAACAAGTTTTTCTTCAATTCTTGTAGCCCAATACTACAACCCTACTACCATTGTTTGTATCTGTTTTCATGTAGTCTAGACTGGGGCATAATATATTTATTAAAAAATAGTTGAGTGCTTTTAAATAAAGTGTTTGAGTTTTATTTTTGCACAAAACTCACAAAAGGTCTGAACTTGAACTAAGTGTTCTTGACAAAGAGGTGAAGTTTAACATCGCTTTAACGAGCCAAACCAATAAGTATCAGAACCATTTAAATATAACTAAGCCTAAAGACAATAATTCGCTGGACTACTTCAAGGTAGTAACTGGTGATGTTACTCAATTTATAGCGTTATTTTTTTCTGCGCATATCCTATTTTAATTAATTCGCCTCTTTGCCACAAAGAAGCAACACTGTTCTAAAGTGGCAAAATCTTTATTATTCCCTTTAAGATTATCTCATTTTATTTATCACTGCACCTGTTAAGGATGTACGCATATATGATAATTACTTAATGGAATAATTATGATGAAGGAAGTATTTTAGAGGTAATATAATATGAGCCCTTTTTTACGTCTTTAATTTGCTTGTTTTGTTTGGCTTCTAACGGCATACCATCGGGAATAATTTGAACGTACCACAGTTTGGAAACCTCTACTGTTGACATTTTGATAAGCCTTAAATATTTTGGGCGTATTGCAATATGCCTGGAATCAACTAGGCTGATTGAACGAACAAAGGTGCGTTTCCTTAAGAGTCTAAGGATGTATGGGCTCATTGCAATAAGCCTAAAAGTTATCAGGCTGTTAATCAAATACAACATTATTTTCCAATTAGCCTGGCTCATTGTAAATTGACGGCGCTGATTGCAATAAGCCGGAGTTTCCAATTCATCTACGACATATCTACACTAGCGAAATATGGATGAGAATTTTTTTATTTATTTAGAGGATGTATACCCGCATTTTCGTGAAGTGAATGATAAAGCATTTAGGGGAAAACCTCTCCAGTATATCCTTCCAGGCTTAGCTATGTTCTAAATATAACTGGCTGATGTGTTTTGATTGGACGTTAAGGTGCGTGTTAATATTTATAATATATGTAATACATTAGTTGAAACTTTTAAAATAACCTTCCTATTGGTTGACAATCATATTTCTAGTATCACTCATGCCTTAAAGCCTATATATATATATATATATATATATATATCTTTGTCATTTTTTCTCCAAATTACCCGCCTCGGAGGCGTAGTTGGCTAACGCGCTTGTCGTGTTGAGCTCTACTGCTGAGGATGGGGAGATAAAGGTTCGAATCTCGGTCGGGTGAACTGGGGGTGGTTTTTACTAAATGGTTTTCCACTCTACCTCCACGCAAGTGCGGGTTCACTTCCTCTAATTCAATCTTCCCAATTACTAATCCATTAGAGTAATTAGTACTTAAAGCGTATAACCCGAACGGGTAGTAAGACGCGGTGCTAAATATTAATTAATATTAAATTCTCCAAATTATATTGCAAGCTCATTTAAACATTGTTTCCATTGCTTAGGACCTTTTTTTTTCTCCTCGTGTGAAATAAGTAAACTTGAAGCTAGTTAGGGTTAAATGAGGTATCGTTGTGAAAGAGCGAGTTTTGTCCAAGGGTTATAATTATAATGTATAATCTTATCGCACCAAACAAAGGGTGGCCGAGCTAGTTCACAGTGATAAACACTAATTAAATACAGTAGGATTTGATAAAAGGTAGACATAATTCAGGGGTAAAAGACAGAGCTTGGGGGAAGCTACATAAGGGGTCATCCATAAATCACGTACTATTTTTTTTCCTACCCTTTACTAACACCCCCTCCTCCCATTCCTAATATCAATTGAACCTGAAGACCGCCCCCCCCCCCTCCTCGACAATTTGTGTCGCGTAGCTTTTCACACTATGAGTGAAGGTCATTTTTTAATAGATAAGTATTATTATTATTATTATCACCATGTCTTACTACCCGTTCGGGTTATACGCACTTACGCTAATGTGTAATGGTAGGGTGATTGTGAGATGAAATGAAGGACCTACAGTTTAACGTGGAATCCGAACCACGGTGGAGGCCTGGCGTTCCCCACATTCACAAGATGTCTTGTCAGAGGTGAAGGAAGGGTTTGGTAATCAGATAAATCTATGCCGGGACCGACGATTGAACCCCGACCGCCAGCAAAGAAGTCTGACACCTTACCCCTAGACCGCCAGGTCAGCCTAATAGATAAGTTTTTTGTGATACTAAAAGAGGGACTCTGGTTAGTACTGATCAGAATCTATTTTATTTCCTTAATTTAAAAATATTTCAAGGAATTATACAACACTAATTTATTCCAAAGCTATCTATAATTATGTTTATAACCACGAAAATATTAATAATATTTATTTTAACATAAGAATTTAAGTATAATATCCCCCTGCTTTGGTTGCTGCGTGGTCTAACTCGCTACTCTCGTGTTTAGACTAGACTGCTGAAGACGGGTATATCAGGGTTCGATACCGGTTGGGTGCATTGAGTTTTTATCTAAATGGTTTTATACTCTTCCTATACGTAAATTCAGGTGCACATCTTCTAAATTAAACCTTCCTAATCCTTATCGCATAGGGGGCATTAGCACATTTGCGTTCCTGCAGTGATTTCTGTAATATATCATATAAATAGCACAAATACTGTCAGTACCAATTCAGCAGGCAATGCCAAGTCATTGTCCACAGCAATTTACAAATTTGAGTGTTTGCTGTGCTTAAAAATGTTGACGTTTTTAACCATAACAACAATAATAATATATTAGCACCGCGTCTTACTACCCGTTCGGGTTATACGGTTTTAAGTACTAATTACGCTAATGGATTAGGAATTGGGAAGGTTAAATGAGAGGAAGTGAACCCGCATTTGCGTGGAGGGAGAGTAGAAAACCATTTAGGAAAAACCTCCCTCAGTTCACCCGACCGAGATTCGAACCTTGATCTCCCCGTCCTCAGCAGCCGAGCTCAACACGACTAGCGCGTTAGCCAACTACGCCACCGAGGCGGGTCATAACAATACCACTTTCAATTCAACTGCAAAGTCTTAGTTTGACTTTCCAAAGGCAATCGCAATGGTAGAAATGACTAAATCATCATTAAACAGAATACTAGAAAGTTCAGAAAATAAATTTGTAATAATGTTTGTTCAAGCCAAGAGAATTTCCAAAAAATTAGGCGTGAAAATAAAAATTCCAAGAGTTAGACATATCCATCAAAACCGAGTTAATTTGTCCGATCTAATAAGACTAATTATGAGTGAACAAATTTTTACCTTATCTGGAGTATCTGATTTAAGAGTAAGTTTCAAGATTTTTCAATGTTGGTACGATAGCTATTTCAAAACAGTAATATATATATATATATATATATATATTGATATGGACAAAGTATATGAAGAGATATTGGATGCAGCAAGAATATATGAATCCGATTTACCATCTTTTATAGAAGTACTTCATGGAGAATTGAAATTATGGAGGGAATTCTGGACACAGAAGTCCGAAAAAGTTGATACGCCAATGACATCATACAAATTTTAATGTCTTCTTCCAAACATCGAGTGTCTTTTGATAATTATTTGTGTAATACCACTTACTATTCAAAAGCAGATGATTTTTTAATCCATTGAAAAGAATTAACACATACTTGATATCATCAATAGGTCAGTAAAAACTCACTGATTTGGCAATGTTCGGTATAAATAAAAATATTAAGATAACTTATGAAGATATTCTAAATATGTTTTCTAGGAAATATTCGTGAAAGCTTTAGTTAGAGTTTATATAAACTGGTTCTCTTCTTTCATTTCAAAGGACTGAATATTAAGTTTAGTAATATCATTTTACAAAACAAGACTTTCACATAAAAGAGTTAAATTATATAAAAATGTAAAACATTAATGCTTATTTTCCTTATCGTGTATATTAACATAGTTTATCAACTCATAAATGCCTTTACATAACATACATTTATAGATATTTTTAAAAACCTAGTTTTAAATTATTTGTTGTATTTAAAAGGATGTAAGATATATTCCATTCACCGTAGGAATTGACTTCTGAACGTCCTTTTTCCCTATCATAAATCTACTATATAGTAGGATATTTGTAGGAAAAAAGACCTTTCAAAGAGTAATTCCTACCGTGAATGGAATATTGCAACATAACTATTGGTCTTGTGGTGCCTCACCCCACCATCTTGTCATACCCCCCCTTCCCTCTCCCCCTGAATTCACTACTGCTTGTCTCCATCTATTCCATTAGTGTAGTTTAAATACGGTTACAATTGGTGGAATAAATAAGTTCCATTTTATTTGGATCTGACAATGTCTAATCTTTTTATCTTCCGTGACAAGGAGGAATAAATCTATAGATACTTGATGTAGCGACTCTTGATTCTGATGATTCGAGATTCAAACATTGCGTTCTTATTTAAAAGTAAATACACGGTAGCATTCAAATTATGATCAATATTCCTTATAGTCATAAATCCAAGTTTTTATTTTAGTCAATTTCATGCATGGGTGAACAAAAATGTACCATAATTTTCTACCATATCACTTTTTGGTCGATCTATTTATTCCCTCTCTTCACGCCCTCGTATTTTACTTGATAGAACACGATTGGGGCGTGCATAGTCATAAGGGCCATTTGTCACATCCATCCTTGTTACAGCACACCAAGGTTAGAGCCAGTTCTACTCTCATGACATACTCTCTATACAGAGTGTTTGGAAACTCATAGCCCAAACTATAGCTTGTTTGAACCAAAAGAAATATAAAATCCGTCTACACCTACATCCGGAAAAATGGTCTAGTACCATTAAATTGTGTTCAAAGTTTCGGCGTACAGCTCCGGGAGAGGAAAGCTGTCAAGCATGCGTGTACAACGGGTTGCATAGGAGCTAGGTGCAAGGAACCGCATATGTAATAGTGGCAAGCACTTTCCGTGATGTAGTACCATTAATGATGACCCTCAGAACATATTCGCATTTCTAGATGGACTGGTGTGTTGTTTACTGTTAAATTGTGGTATGTTCTGCTGCCGTGCTCCAAGATTTCAAAGTGTGTAGTACCACGATCCTGACTCCTATGCAACATGTTGTACATGCATACTTGCACAGCTTTACTCTCCCAACGTTCTACAAAAAAACTTTGAACACAATTTAATGGTATTAGCATAGTTTTCCGGATGTAAGATTATAGGGATTTTGTGTTACTTTTGACTCAAGGAAGCAGTATGTGCAGTTTAGGATATGAATTTCCTTACACCGTGTATAGTCTTGTGATACTGGATAAAAAATTAAGGTTTGGGAGGGAACGCGAGTTAAGCTCAATAGATTTATCAGTTTTTTATTATAAAAAATGTTTTAGAGAAAAATAAATATAAAATTTGCGTCAGAAGATACGTTAAGTTTAATTTCATATATTTAGAAATCACAATAATTCTTTAAAAAATTGTCGACGCGTAGTTGGATTTGAGATGACATTTTAAATGAAGAGAAAGTCTCCTGGTCAAATTCAACGACGGCCGTGGCACATTTTAAAACCAATGAGATTGCTATGAATAGAGAATTAAACTAAACTTATCTACTCAAGCTATGTTTTATTTGTGCTGGCTGAAAAAATGTTTTATTATCATAACAATAAACTAAGCCTACTCTACTAGACTCATGTTCCTTTCAACTCCATCTTAATCTTGAGGTTTTAACAGAAATTTAATTACGTGTTCACGGTTCCTAAATAGATTATGCACACAAAAAAAAAGTGATCATGCCCGTCATTTATCTACAAGTATTGTAAATTGGCTCACTATTACACATATTCTCGAAAGTATTTAGTTTTTTCGAACTATTAAAAATGTAAGTAAAATTGCTTGTACTTTTTATTAATTTTATGTTAAAAATTTAGAAGTTATTTAGGTTTGAAATGCTATTATTTTTTATCCAAACACTAATATTGCGCGTCTGGGCTATACTATTCGTGGCCCAGTAGTGGAAAGACTAGCCAGTACTAATGTACCGTTGACCAGGGGACGCCCGAATCATAATATATTAGTTGTACATCCTTTTCGTGGGGGCTCTTTCCATGTCCCGATGAGACGAGGATACGAGGGGGTGGAACCAGTGGAAATACTTAAACCTAATTTAAAGCTAACTAACCGAACCTTAGTAACCTTTAGGGTCATTCCCCTTTTGGTAAAATACCCAAGGTACTAGCTGGGAATCGATCCCGGGACCCCTAGACTCGTAGTCATGTGCACTGACTACTACACCACGGAACCGGTTATCGAAACATTTGAAATATGTTCAGATATTTTACTTTTAAAGAGTACTAAAATTATATATAGATTATGCGTGGGTTTTATTTTGAATGATGTGGGGAATGCCAGGCCTCCACCGTGGTTCGGATTCCACGTTAAACTGTAGGTCCTTCATTTCATCTCACAATCACCCTACCATACACATTAGCGTAAGTGCGTATAGCCCTAACGGGTAGTAAGACGCGGTGCTAATAATAATAATAATAATAATAATAATAATAATATTTTGAATGAGTTTATAACTATTAGATGTTGACACAAAAAGAGACCTAAACAAGATCTCTACTTTTTAATAATTAGTCGTATAATACTTGAAACAATGCGTTTTTATGAAATCAATCAATTCTAGCCAAAGATTTGGAAAAATATATAAAAGTCTATTAAATTATGTTATATTATATTTATCAATCAGCAAAAGTTACGTTACTTTAATAAATATATATATATATATATATATTCTATTAAAATGAACAAAAGGAACAATACCAAAAGGGTGAAATTATTATTACTGATAACCACAATTTCAAGACAATTTATATTTAATTCACCAAACAACAAATTAACTCATAATTGTGGTTATCTAAAATTTTAAGTGACATGACAGACAGTAGCGCCCAAGTGACGACCGAAATTAATAAGTGTTTCATATCAAAAATTACTTCAAATCAATAAACATTTAAGTTAGCAAAGATTACTAAGCCTATTATGGCTAATATAAAATATTAAGTTAATTTAGAGTTCAAATATATTCACGCCATTGTTTATGTCCGTTGAATATTACGTAGAACAGTTTATTCTAATTTATGTCCAAGTGCAGGACAGCACTTCTGACTGAAGCGTCTAAGTCAAATAGTCGATTTTGTATACGGACACATTGCTATATATAGGGGCTCGTTGTTATGGAAGGAGGGGAGGGGGGAATTCGAACACTTGGTCAGTGACGTCACTCCGGCCAGCTTTAATCTAGCATGAAATCACGTAGACCATCGACCAGCTCGTGGTATTGGGAAACGCAGGGATGATAACGTACGCCCGATGTATATACCGACCCTTTAAACCTCTTCAATAGAGACGTCTTCAGTCACACAATGGTTCGGTGGTAGAGCACGTGTTGTCCGCCAGAGGGCAGGATAGTCGCCGTCCACTGCTCGAGGGAAATATTGGCCAGCCCATTTTTGTTTAACTTTGACCGGAGCGGTCAGATCAGCTGCGGGCACACCATAGCTCGCTCGGTCCACTCGTCAAACTAGGACGCGACGTGTGTAGGCCCGACTCTTAGGTCGTTCTAGCCAGAAGATACAAATGGTAAGTACATGCACAGTTTTAGATTTCAGGGAGTTTATTCTCGTTTTATATGGCTTAATAATGTTCTTGATATTGCTTGAAACTACCGTGAACTACAATAGAGAAGAGTACTAATTCAGAAGGATTATTAGTCTCTGAGTGGGTAGTATGAATCCAATAGAGCGTTTATGCGTGAAGGTTAACAAGGAGGTGGATAGTATATTGTAACCCAATGTTACAGTAACACTGCGTAAAATTAACTAAGATTCGCACTACTGAACATTTTTCAAAGTTGCCAACTCGTCACCATTAAATTATCACTTACCATGTGTTGGAAATTATGTTATTTTAGGGTATTTGGAGAAAGACACTAACAAGGAAGGATTAAATAAAAACTTGTTTTTTAAAATACGTTATTTAAATTTATTTATTTTTTAGCTCGGCTTCTCGCTACCTGTTCAGGTTATATATATATATTTTTATATATATCCGTATGTACTAATTAGGCTAATGAGTTGGGATGAGGACGGTTGAATGTAAAGAGAAGTGTGCCCACACTTGCGTGGAGGTAGAGTGAAAAACTATTTTGGGAAACTATACTCAATACACCCAGCTGGGATTCGAACCCAGATATCCCCGTCATTGACTGTCAAGTCTATTGCAATAGTTACGACTTAGACCATGTGGTCACAGAAGCAGGTTATATTTTCATATTTTTTCATACTATTTATCAATTTTAAATATTTTGCCGTCGCCTCTAAAACTTGCCACACCCAAAAATTTGCAGCGCAGTGCAAATGCAAGTGTCGGTAGAACTCGCCCTACTTTTGGGTAATTTAATTCAAAACGTCAATACCGTAGCTACAATTTTATACAAGATGTCCATATCGTAGTCCAAATTTTATGCAAGACATCAATACCGTGGTTTAAATTTTATGCGAGACACCAGTATCGTAGTTAAAATTTTATGCGAGACACCAGTATCGTAGTTAAAATTTTATGCGAGACATCAATAACGCAGTTAAAATTGTATGCAAGATGTCAATACCGCAGTTAAAATTTTATGCTAGACATCAGTACCGCAGTTAAAATTTTATGCGAGACATCAATAACGCAGTTAAAATTTTATACAAGATGTCAATACCGCAGTTAAAATTTTATGCTAGACATCAGTACCGCAGTTAAAATTGTATGCATGACGTCAATTTCGTAGTTAAAATTGTATGCAAGACATCAATACCGCAGTTCAAATTTTATGCAAGACATCAATACCTTGGTTAAAATTTTATGAGAGACATCAGTACCGTAGCTTGAATTTTATGCAAGACATCAATACCTTGGTTAAAATTGTATGCGAACCATCAATACCGTAGTTAAAATTTTATACAAGACATCAATACCGTAGTTCAAAGAGGTAACTTTTTTTATGGCTCATATAATTAAAAACAAATGTGGTCCCTTTAAGTGGGGGGGGGGAGGGGGATGTACCCTAATGCTCATCATCTCTGTGGTGAGGGCTCTTCATTTTTAACCCCCATCACAAATTAGAAATGGTTCGCGAAAATAATAATAGGATATAAAAATCTCATTAATGTTTTGTTGAAATTGGTAGCCGGAGAGGGTTATGTTGGGGAAAGGGACGCTATTACTTCTGAAGCAGATATTTTAAAATCAATGTTATATTTAGTAGAATGTAAGAATTTTTGTTGTTAAAGTCTTTTTCTGCCGATGATAAGGATATCAAAGTTCAAATCTCGGTCGGATATCCTGAGGGTGTTTTTTTTACAAAATTATTTTCCCCCTCTCCCTACACGCAAATGGGGGTACAGTTCCTCTAAAAATATAATCCACTCGAATGGGTAGTAATACGTGGTGCTGAAAATAAATAGTATTCTCACTGTATGTGAATTTTTTTGTTTCCATTTTGTAAAGTACGTATTTGATTAAGTCGTACGCATTCATTATGAGTTCTTGTTACTGTGCAATTTATTGCAAATTTAAAGTAATTTATTTTTTAGGTTATTCAATGTCATTTTATAAGTAATTTTTTTTGACCATTTTTTATGTAATCAACGCCCGGGTGCCTTGTAATTAGTGTGACTCACACCAGTGGCCAACGAGTCTAATAAGTTTAACTCTCGAAGCACAGCGTTGCCGTTGGTGGGCAGGTCAGGGATTGAATCACATTCGGAGGCTCTGAGGGTTGGTTGCTTATATTATTATTATTATTATTATTATTATTATTATTAGCACCGCGTCTTACTATCCGTTCGGGTTATACCCACTTACGCTAATGTGTAATGGTAGGGTGATTGTGAGATGAAATGGAGGACCATACAGTTTAACGTGGGATCCGAACCAGGTTGAAGGCCTGGCATTCCCCACATTCACAAGATGTCTTGTCAGAGGTGAAGGAAGGGCTTGGTAATCAGATAAATCTGTAATGGGACCGAGGATCGAACCCCGTACCCCAGCACAGAAGTCCGACACCTTACCCCTAGACCACCAGGTCACCGGTTGCTTATAAATAGAGCACAGATTTTTATGAAATTACATATTTTTATCCTGCCAGTTAGAAATGTAAAAAGTGAAATGTTGTCGAATTAGGTTGTTTGGGACTGTATTTTCACTTTGAATCTTACACATTTTAAAATATTCGATCGGATTTTACATATTTTCAAAGATATTACAATAATTAGATTGCATATTTTTTTTTTAAACCAGCTATTATTGTTATGTTTTTCTTAGGAAAAAAATCCTCCTTTACAAATATTTCACTAATTTTCAGGCAGCCTGTACTTTCATAAAGGAAGGTATCCTGTGAAAGGGCTGGCAGTGAACAATGTACAAGTCAGTTATGCTGGCTAGAAAGATAGGATTACAGTTGCCGCAACGTAGCTTCGTGTCTGACGTTTCTCGTGCTGCGAAGTAGAGAGAATGCAGCGTTGTCATACAATATCCTCAAAATCACGTCTCTCGCGCGGTGTGTCAGTTTGTAAACACAAGTCAACGAGTTGGGAAAACAGTAATTCTTGGATATAATTATCTCATCTACCCGTTGTTCTTTGAACGTGGGGAGAAAATAATATAAAGTGGCAAGACAAAGAATAAATGACGAAAACGGAAATCAACACCAAACAAACAAACAAAATATGTAAGTTGACGCCTGATTTTACAAAAACCGTTCTACTTGGCGTATTTTTGTGACAACAAGATCAAAAATGTTCAAATATGGAGGTGTAATATTAATACCAGATAGTGTGTCGAAATCAAATATGAAACCTTTGACCGAAACAAAAAACAAAACAAAAAAGAATTACTGGAAACAGATTTTAAAATATCTGGAGTAGACAACATTGGAGGTTTCATTGAAATCTTATGGTTCCTATATGTTACACACTGTTACATATTTTGCTATTATTACATATTATAATACCCGCCTCGGTGGCGTAGTTGGCTAACGCGCTTGTTGTGTTGAGCTCGACTGCTGAGGACGGGGAGATCGAGGTTCGAATCTCGGTCGAGTGAACTGAGGGTGGTTTTTCCTAAATGGCTTTCCACTCTCCCTCCACGAAAATGCGGGTTCACTTCCTCTAATTCAACCTTCCCAATTCCTGATCCATTAGTGTAATTAGTACTTAAAGCGTATAACCCGAACGGGTAGTAAGACGCGGTGCTAAATATTATTATTATTATTATTACGTATTTTAATGTAGTTTTAAACTGATTTTGTTACATATTTTGTAGGTTAATACTACATTTAAAAACTCCGGGCTCTACTATTTATAAATGTGTCTACCCTTGCTCTCTCCATTTTTTGAGGATAAAACTCTTCCAAACTACCCTTTTTCATCCCCACTCTTTTAACTAACCCGTTAACAGCCTATGTATTAAAAGTATTATCAGATAAAAATGTTGTTAGTAAATTGATATCATGCTTTTTTTTTTAGTTATCAAAGGTACAAAACAAGCAAGATATAAGCCATTAAAAAAAATTCTTGGTTTAAAAAAAAATTTAATCCACAAGCGAACAGTAAAAATCCCATTATTGTGAAAGTTTTCTGATGTTAAGCGGACATGGAGTGGGGAAACTTTGAGGTTGGAGCTGGGGATGAAAGAGAGAACCATGTCAGCTCAATCCTTAGTGTAACCTTCCTGTGGGGCAGACATTGATCAGAAAATAATGTAGCGCAGAAAGGATGAAAACATAATTATCAGTATCGATCATGCCCGAAGTGGAGTTCCCAATTGAGGGCGTGTCAAAAGTCTTGTAACAAACGATCTTAGTAACCTCTAGAAATCAATCATAACCTTAGAAGAGAATTAAATTGGACAATTTGATTTGCAGGAGGTTAAATCCGTCTTTTCTTAAATCAAGGACTACGTCTTTAAAATAGGCTATGGTTAAGACCTTTCTAGACCATTTCACGGATATACGCGTTTCGCTTTTCGTGTGATCATCTACATGACCATGAAACACAAACTAAAAAAAACACTTGATTTTGACTCGTCCAATACGTTGCGAATAAGTGGTTAATTTGCATTAGTAGGCTACGTTTCATTAGGAACGAAGGTCACGTTGTATAAAGCGTTAGACTCTTATTGCCGGGGGTGTCGGGTCTACTGGAGGGTTGATTACAACCTATCTCTTAACCAACAACCCAACAGTTTGAATTAAGGAAGAATTTTGCATAAAACTATCCTGCATATTCTTACTCTTTAGATTAGATTGTTAATGACCCATGTGTTAAGGTACTAAAACTGGCACCAGTGGACAGGTGGAAAAAAGGCGTCAATCTAGTCTTGTATGGTTTGTCCGTGATAGGGAGCGCAGGATATTTTTTTTTATCTCTTCTGTGTGTATTGAGGTGTTTTTTTATATACATCCTAGCTAATTTAAATTTACGATAATTCGAGTACATTTCCTTGAGGTCCCAACTTTCTCATTTCTACGTAATTGGATAGGATAGTATGAAATATTATTCTCTTCCGTTTACAATTTCGTTGTCAAGCAATTTGTTTGTTGTCGGTCACTTGGTCCACTATTAACCGGATCCAACATGATGTTTGCCATTTCATGTCGACTAGTTAACTGTCGATCACTTGGTCCATCTTTAAGTTTCTAAAGCAGTTGCTCCTAGTCCAAATATATTTTTACATTTTTGTCGAGCACTTTGCATAGTGCTTGCGTCCTTAATGCAAATATAAAATACAGTTGGACAATATAACGTTTTAAATTCTAAGTCCAAGGGATATCTAAAAAAAAATATTAGAAACATCCAATAATTCGAGTTAATCATTTTAATGAGTATCAAGGTAGCTTGTACAGGATAAATCAATAATCTCAAAATAAACTAGATATAAACACACATATACATCAAATAAGGACAAAATTATAAATATTAATATATGACAATAGCTGATTTAAATCAATCAGGGCGTTAAGTTATTACACGGTCACACAGAAGCAATGAAAGCCGAACCGACACATCCCCTATTCTAGGCAACCCACTCGCCACCAGTGCAGAATTCACTGTTTTATCTTAGTCTACTATGCGTTAATAGCTCTAAATTTATTTTTTCATTACTAACATTAATTGATGATTTAATAAGATCGTTAAGTAAGATTTGAAATGATTGGATTTTTTTTAAGAAATTAAAAAATTTATAAGCTTCGATTTATTCAAATATGTCCTTCTAGAATTCGAGTTAAATGGGTTTTTTTTTATCATTGATTCAAAATGGAATTTCACGGAGAATCATGGTGGCTTCAAATTATTCAATTTTTCGAATGAACCATTATAATAAAAATAATATTTAGCACCACGTCTTAATACCCGTTCGGGTTATACGCTTTAAGTACTAATTACTCTAATGGATTAGGAATTGGGAAGGTTGAATTAGAGAAAGTGAACCCATATTTTCGTGGAGGGAGAGTGGAAAACCATTTAGGAAAAACCACCCCCAGTTCACCCGACCGAGATTCGAACCTCGATCTTCCCGTCCTCAGCAGTCGAGCTCAACACGACAAGCGCGTTATCCAACTATGCCACCGAGGCGGGTATGAACCATTAAAGAATTAGCCAGATCCTAAAGTGCATATTTACTTTCCACTGCTTCTAACTACCCGCCTGGATTATCATATTTTAAATACACTAATGTAATATAGAAGAGGTGGATAATATAAAATTGTGATAAGCCATTTAGGATAAAACACCTTAAATACCCCCTTCCAATATTTAAACCCCAACCTCCACGTCATCGGTAAACCCGTCTAGACGATGATCTTGACTTAGAGACCACGGGTGTATAAAAATGTAAATTTGTGTGGTTTGGGCCTGAAGGGCGTTGTATACCTGTGACGTCACAATCATCAAGATAGGATTTCCCATATAAATGTGTTTACGTTTTATTCGGCAAGTTTTAAAGATAAAACCTTGAGATGAAAACCATAAATTCTTAAATAATTCAAAAAATAATATTAAAATATCATAACATTATTTTTATAATAATAATACTTTTTTTTTGCAAACGTATTTTTTATATAGATTGTCTCCAGCACTTTGGTTTAGTCACAAAAAATGGTCTATAGGAATATTCTTGCCAGGATGGAGATTGAAAAGGTCCATTACAGCATATGTATATCTAAAATAGGAAACAAGAAAAAAAGGTAATTTTAAAAAGTGTCAATGTTGTCCAGGCTCAAATAGTAGTGTGAGTGTGTAAACTTGTCAGCGGAAGAAGGGGATTTTTATAAACCCATAGATAACAGACCTGGCGGGGAAAAATAGTTATTTTATTCCTTATTTTTCTAACTTCTACATTTTCGTCCAAAATTTATTATTATTATTATTATTTAGCACCACGTCTTACTACCCGTTCGGGTTATACGCTTTAAATACTGATTACGCTAATGGATTAGGAATTGGGAAGGATGAATTAGAGGCAGTGAACCCGCATTTGCGTGGAGGGGGAGTGGAAAACTATTTAGGAAAAACCACCCCCCAGTTCACCCGACCGAGATTCGAACCTCGATCTTCCCGTCCTCAATGGTTGAACTCAACATGACTAGCGCGTTAACCAACTACGCCACCGAGATGGGTTTTCGTCCAAAAGTGTTAGTACCTAGACTGCTTAGGCGAGTCAAGTTAAGATTCAACCCATTTAGCAAAATAACTTCGAAAATCACCGAGTAAGCAACGTCCGGCTCAATCACCGAAAGTTCAACAAAATATACGATTATTTGTCAAGGCCGTACTTAACTACTAATATCTTATGCCGGTAATTTTTAAATAACACTGATTTGGTTCTCTCATGATTTCTATAATGAGTGTAATTTTATGTTCGTGTGACATTTTAGAAAGAAAATTTAGTTTAAAATATGATGAAATGGTCTACACGCTATTTTTAATCAATATGAATGTGCAGTCCAATTTTCATAAAAAGAACCTCATCTGACAGATAGAAGAGTTACTAGATCTACGTGAATGTATTCATACGTTAGGTCATGTGAACCAAATCTATCACTTTTTATAAAAATTATAGTATATAAACTAATTATATGGCCGAAATAAGAGTTTGTTAATTTCTAATAGACTTTTTCTATGAAAATTTGACTATATATATGGTTAGTCACACACATATAAGAAACCTTGAGCAAATAAATAGATAGAAGATACAGTCACACTAACAACATAGTTCCCTCCAAGCGTTTGTTTCTAAGTCATTCGCTAAAGTTACAGTTCTGTATTATATAATGACCCAAACACTCCGAGATTGACCAATAACTCTGCAGAACCCATGTTTAGATGGCTTGCTAATTTACACCCGTGGTAAATTTAATGATTTAAGTATGACATCACAGTTTGGAATTTTCCTTGGGTAGGGAATGATAAGATTTGTTGACCTAACTCCTATACATAAGTCACTGGGATTACTTAAAGTGGCTGCCCTTCCAGGACTTAATACACTATCGGATTCAGGTTTAACTGGATCATTTGCCAACAAAAGGAAGCTTAAGTGGTGTAAAATATTCAATTCTGCTAACGAGGACTTATTAGAGGCCTTAACTAAGCTCGGTACAACACTCACTCTGACAAACAATGTCAGGAATGCTTTAGAGTCATTTGTTTGTCAGTTACATTTTCCCAAAGCTATAATGACTGGCTTTTGAGATGCACGAAGGTGGCTTTTCACAACGACGGAAAAACAGTGTCGAGATGAAAATCTTCCACCTACAAAAGCTGCTCTAAATCCAGCATTTTTTAAGAGCTCATCTTCAGGCACTTGAGTGGAATCAAGATAAAATACCATACCCAAATATACTCCGTCAACATCAAACTTTGAAGGGAAAAATGTTGAAGGCGCCTTCAAACCAATCGTCTGCTCCAGAGCTTATAGCGGAACTTTGTAGCTGCAAGTGCTCCCAGCGTCGTTGTTGTCCGTCATGCACCTGTCTCACGTATGGACTAAAGTCTACAGAAATGTGTAGCTGTGAAGGGGATCCAGAACTATGTGACAACTCTAAGGAGATCGAAGATGACAATTTAGATGAATTGACTGAAACTTCAATAGAAAGTTAAGAAGAGTTTTGTGATGAAGATTATAGTTAATAATAAGTAGACTGTTCCTTAGTATATTTTTTGTTCGATATTTGTAATTTATTTTGAGGGTTTCAATATTTCATACAATGTAATTTAATACAGATAGTAATGTTAATTATTAATGTTGTCTATACTTGGATAACACAACAAAATTTGTTTCTTGTAAAAGCTTACTGTTGTTTCTTCTTTATTTATTTAATTAAATACATATTCAGATCTATCAAAGTCTTGAAAAGTTCTATATAAAGTGACTTCAACATAATGAAGAGTATTTTACTATAAAATAAACAGGTTTGTAACACTACCCCAGCTTACAAATAAATAGTAAGTTGTCATACTTCTGTGCTGGCGGCCGTGGTTCAATCCTCGGTCCCGGCACAGATTTATCTGATTACCAAACCCTTCCTTCACCTCTGACAAGACATCTTGTTAATGTGGGGAATTCCAGGCCTCCGTCGTGGTTCGGATTCCACATTAAACTGTAGGTCCTTCATTCCATCTCACAATCACCCTACCATTACACCTTAGCGTAAGTGCGTATAGCCCGAACGGGTAGTATGACGTGGTGCTAATAATAATAATAACTTTGAATTCTCTTTTTCTACTACCTAGTTTTCATTTGAACCTCATGATGCTATGTATAGAAATGAAAATACATTTAGGCTGCGCGTGTGATATTGTAATTTAAAGGTGTAATCTTAGTTTTACAAGTTGTTTATAACCAGCACTTTTGCAACTGTATTCAGTGATTCACAGGAATTACGATCTACGAGTTGCATTAGTACAAAAAACCTAATATTTATTATGTATCGTCTGTTATGAAAGGAAGTCCGGTCCATAAGGGTGAAACCACGAACTACTGCACTGGGTGACACCAACCTTAGTGACGTCACTCCATATAAAAGGTTATTTTAATATTGTTTTAACTGATACGTTTAAACGTTATGCTCTTGTGTTTTGCATACAGTTTTACTACTCATCCGGGCTATCCGCGTATATACACTTACGGGGAGAGATGAGAACAGAATGTATAGGAGATATATCTTCATTTGTGTGTGAAAGCAGTGAAGGAAACAGTTGAAGAAAAATCACCTTGAAAAAATTCCGGGACCGGAATTATAGCCCCAACCTCTTTGAAACCAGCATACCACATTATTGACGGAATAAAATTGTACATCAAAGAGGTAATTGAGGACAGAAGAGGGGAAAAGTCGTCCTTACGTTCTTAGGCTAAACTTATTTCCCAATTATTAGATTCTTCTTCTTCGTCAGCTCTAGTGATCATTGAAGTGCTCAGCGCATTGGTGCGTGATGTTGGCGTTTTCCAAATAGACAACTGACAGTTCGTGTCCAATCTTGAAGCTTATTTTCTCATACCACATACGAGCTGAGCCAACTTTCAGTGGAATAATAGGCTACAGGCCAAAATAGAGACATGGAGTATTTTGCTCCTTTCTAAACCAAATGCCATAATATTATTATAATTAATCTAACGGGTTAAGAATAAGGAAGGAAACATTCTAAAGGAGCAGTTTGCGTGGAAGGAAAGTGGGAAACCATGTATTTAAAAACAACTCTCAGTAGACTCAGCCAGGATTACAACCCCGATCCGCCCGTTACCGACAGACCAGACGTAACACGAGGGTGACGCTGCCTTATTTAGACCATTCGGCCACTGAAACGAGTAATAGAACATCGATTGCGTCTTAAATTGTATCGGCTCGGAGCAGTTACGTTACCAAGGTGATTGGTGGATATTATAGGGGGTAGGAGAGTCTGCGCCCCCTAATACTATTTTTTCATTTAAATTAAACCCACATCGGTGGTCGCATGGTCTAACGCATCACTCTTGTGTTGGACTGGATTGTCGGTGATGAGAATATTGGGGTTAGAATTACGGTCGGTTGCCCCGAGGGTGTTTATGATTTACCATTCTTTCTCCACGCAAATGAGGACACACTTCCTCTATATTATACCTTATTCATCCCTACCCCATTAATGTGAATATGAGGATAGTTCGTAAAAGATAAGAAAGGATATGTGGTACCAAAATAAATTAAAAGTACATTTTCAAGATATTAAATGACAAATAGTATATTATTGATTAACTAGTCAATAATAATACGCGTTTTGGTTATTTTAATCGGTTGTCATGAAACGTCAATATAAATCTCAAGTTCGATTTTTTTTTTTCGATCACAATACTTCTCTTTCTGAGGGGTTGATTATACTAATACTTACTAGTTAATATTGGTACCGGTGGGCATACGGACAAAGGAGTTAGTCTCGGGTGATTTTGTTTATCAGAGACAAGGAGGTCAATGCTTGAATCCCAGCCGGGTGTACTGAATAGTTAAGAAAAAAGTTTTCCACTTTCCTTACAAGCAAATGCGGACTCATTTCCTCTGAATTATATCTTACTTAGATTTAACCAATTAGTGATAACACAGATGGGTGGTAAGAAACGGAAAACGAAATAATAATATAAAAGCACAGGATGACGAGGTTAAATTTTTAAGTATTTGGACCAGCATGGCTGCCGATGATGGGGAGATCAGAGTTTGATCCCGGTAGGGTGCACTGAGGGTGGTTTTTCCTAAAGGGCTTTCAACTCCCCCTCCAAAAAAATTGAGGGTACACTTCCTCTAAATTCAACCTTCCTCATCTCTAACACTTTAGAGTAATTAGTAAAAAAAGGCGCGCAACCTGAACGTGTAATAAGACGTGGTGCTAGAAAAAAAATGCTGAACGGGGAAAGGGAGGATAAATCCTCAATTTATTCAACTAGAAGAGGGTAAATCTGGACCAGGTGTTTTGGATTCAAGACAAAATGCTAGGCTACATAAATGTTTTTTATAATGTTTGAGTAAAAAGTCATTCTATTTAATTTATTTAAAGTCTTTTCTCGGTGGTATTTCATAGTGAAAAGAGCTGAAAAACTTTTTTAACTTCTCTTGCGACGTGAAAGAATTTCCTGAAGAAGATTACGGTTTGTAGCAGAAGGTAGCGAATTCCTTTGTTTTTGTTTCTTGTTTGGTTGTTAAAGGGGAATGGCTATTTGCCAAAATAGTCCCGCGGGAGTTTGACTTAAAAGTCTGTAAGCCAAACTCACGTGTTGTTTGAAATATCTGAGTGATATTAACTTATAAAATTTACCTTTTTATGTCTGCGTTCGCAGAAGTATGTTAGACACCCTTTGTAACAATTTAAGGTTGCCCATTAGGCTTCTGTTTTTGTCATCACATAAATTCCTGGTTCGATATATCAAGATTAATTATTTGTTCAATACCCAACATTATGGGATGTTTTGTCTCTTCAAGACTGAACCAATTGACTGAAGAATATGTTACTCGTTTAGTAACATTCTCGTAAACGTACTGCTCAAACAATAAACAAGTTATTATTTAATTGATTTCCAACATACCTCCGTTTGACCTTTGAGGCCATGCAAATTATTGTTATTGTTATTACCTTTAAATAAACCATTTATATTGTTATTTAAATCTTTACTGTGTTTTACCTTTTAGTATGTGTCTAATGTTTTCACCCTCCCACCTTTTTGTCTATCCATGGTCGTAGAAAAGAGGTATTAGAGTGGGTGGTTAGATTACAGTGACTATAGTGTTCTTACTTCTTGTTTTACGGAAATAATTCATTGATCCAATGATTATTAAATGATATATTTTATTGTTATGATTACCAGTTTTTAAACCAAACTTCTACCTGCAAATAGATATTATGTCAGATAAAAGAAAGAAACTATCAAAATATACACAAACATTTATTTTTTTAAATTAATTTAGTCAACTTCATATTTTTGATTCAGATTAATCTTGTCGTTTTCTTTTGAAATTCAACAGAGTATTAAAAAAAGGTGAAAGCTCTCAAAATGGCGGTAGTTGTTATTTATATGTTAATGGTCGATTTTCTCAAAAAAACTCGTATTTTTTAATTATTTATTATTATTAACGATTATTAAAACCACGTCAACTATCAGGGAAAAAAGAAGAATGAGAACATATTTTTAGGTATTTTCCGGTAGAACAGTTTAATTTTTCTAGAATTTTCTTTGGATTGCGATGTGTTTCAGAAATCACTTTAATATTTTTATTTTAAGAGAAACAATAAATTGTTCTCTCCCTACAATTTGCAGTCACCTGAAGAAATTCTACGTGATATATTCGCTATATAAGTATAAATCTCTAGACGCAGATGGAGGATAACATTATAATTGGCCTGAAAGCGATAGATTGTAATGAGGTGGGACTGGATAGAGCTATCTCATGGTAGGGATAGAGTGTAATTAGGCGGACTGGATTTTACTAGCTCAAGATAGGGCTGGGTTGCATACTTTTGTAATTGCAGCAACAAACCTTCGAGTTTCTAATACAATAAAGTAAGCGCGTCCATGACCTCGACCAGGGATAACTTTTCAGGGCACCTCCCAGAGTTCCCTACTGGTCAACTTAGGGAAACACCTCGGAGAAATCTTAGCAATCCCTAAGGTTTAATTTCTGAATCCCTTTGTAATGCAGGTCATTAAATATGGAGAGGACCACTCCTTCCACCCTTGGAATCAGAATGTGGAGGAGTAAGAGGGCTTCTTGAGTTTCCCGATGATTTATGGGTCATCGACTGACAGGGGTTGGTGGTCGGAGCAACGGGGGGGGGGGGGG
>CABFVX010001236.1:88855-104350 GCA_902151425.1 Timema shepardi
CCCCAGTTCACCCGACCGAGATTCGAACCTCGATCTCCCCGTCCTCAGCAGTCGAGCTCAACACGACAAGCGCGTTAGCCAACTACGCCACCGAGGCGGGTGTAGAATAGTAACACTGTTCCATAAATAACATCAAAATGCATTTCTATATGTCTCGTGAGATGCAACCTCTTTTCGTAACCAAACTGACAACAACAAAAACAATTGAGGAAGTGTGCTAGTGATATTTATATTTATTTACATTTTATATTTTACCTTTATATTTAAAACGTGAAGGGATTGCCAACCCAACAAATTTCCATTTAAAAAACAAAAAAAAAACGAAAGCTTACACATCGTGGATGTACCCAAAGATTTCAAATTTAAGTAAATATTCAAATTGAAAGGCACAATTTCAGAAAACGATAATTTCTTCTAACCACATTTTCTTAGGCGTTCTACCAAGCTGTTTTAAAAATAATTATCTTTTTTAAATAATAACTCTTATTTATGAGATTATCAAATCAAGATTTGAAAATTTTCATATATGAAACAACAATTTTAAGAAAAATGATTCCCACAATTCTGCTAAATCAATTTAAATTTATTTATTTGAAAGAAATGTTATAAAATCGAAGATAACGTAATGAATTTATATTTTAGAAACTTTGAATTTATATTTCTAAAATCAAAAAGGGTACAGTTAAAAGCTTCCATTACAAAATTAGAGCATCTACACTATATATCATCGCTGAGAGAACTTAAGGTTTCCTTGAGAAATTATATATCTTCACACACTCTTCTCTCTCATTTAACTGTTGCCAAATCTCTTTGCTTTTAGTTATGTTTATGGGTGGTGTGAGGGGGAAAGAAAGAGCTACTGGCAACATCGACGAACCAGAGTTACAAAATTTGTCTTATATTTAATAGAAGGTTGACCACATGAAAACAAGGAAATGACAACACTGTTTCCCAGTAGTAACTATAGAATCCACTCAGAGATGATCCAGTGATGCTTGTTAATATATCACGTCCGGAGATGCGAAACACGCGGTACGTGAAGCCACTGTCACGCCTGCGTGACACGGAGGAACGGTATGTTTATCCAACACCTGGCAGCGTCATTCGTGTTTTCACTCAATGGTTTTCTTTTGAATCAAGTGAAGATAGACGTATAGTACGATACTGGCGGAAACCTAACAATAGGAACTGTCAGGTATAGTCTTTCCTAACATAATCCTACTATAGTTCTATTACATTAATATCTTATGGAAGAATATGCCGACAAGGAAACTTTGTTACTGTTTTCCCACTAATTCAGAGGGAGAGCATTTAACGAGGGAAGGGAGTGTTTTAACAGGACTACTTCGACGATAACATTTCACTGGCTCTATAAGCTTTTCGTCTGGCTCAGAGAAATTATTTCCCTTTGATGACAAACCTTACCGCACTAAGCTACACGTAGAAGTATAATATTGAGGAGCTTGAGCGCAACACCGAGGTAAGCGTGGTCACGCAAACCTCTCACGCGGAGTTGCTGACTGTTTATATATACAAACCCTGGTGGCATACACTAGTAATATATATATATATATATTACTAGCGTATGCCACCAGGGTTTGTTGGATAGACGTCCCTGATCTTCTACTGACGGTGGTGGATATGTAACTATCTGCTGAGGTTGCGCAACCATATAGGAGTAGTAACTTCGTACTTATGAGATGATCTAATGATATTAATGATGATTATGTGGTGCCAGTAGAAGTCTTGAACCTAGCTTATGCCTATTTACCCATACCATGGCAGCCATAGAAATAATGCCCCCTTGGGAAAAAATATCTATGCTACTACCAGGACTCGAGCAAGGTACCACTAGATTAGCAGCTAGGAATGTTGACTAAAAGCCAGTCACCGACAAAATATATTTAATGACACACGACTTAGTTGTGCGGTACCGCTTAACCACGCAGCACGTGTCACGCAAACCTAGACGTGATGTCTTACAAAAAAAATTCCATGGCATCAGCCTGCAAGCGAGATATGCCAACCAAGCAGCCGCTGCATGTTGGCGAAAATAGTGCCAGCATTTGCGGATAGAGGGTGTTATGTGGTCAGCACAATGATTCCTTTGGCCGTGAATCTCAGTTTTCTCGACCGAAACCTCTACTTTTAATTCAAGTAGTTCATCATTTGTCATCACGAGTCTGCGCTTACCCCATTCCAGATCCACTGTTTCACAGAAGTATCTGTGACGGGGATCGATCACAAGACCTCTGGGTCTGTAGCCAGGAGCTCTGACCACTAGATCAGCAATTCCTAACTGGGGGGCCGCGAAAGGTTTTCACGGGTCTTCTAAAAGATAATTTTACGTTTTGGAAGAAAGAATTTGATGATCGTAAGCATGTAAGTACAGTAGACTGTCGATTTTCCAGGGTAATGGATGGGATGGTAAAAATGAATAATAGAAATTACGGACAGTACAAATAATCCCCATCTGTTTACCATTGTCATTGAACATTTGCTACCCTTTGTTTCTACTTATTTATGTGAAGAGATTTTCCACAATAGTAGATATTAAAACGAAACAGACAAATCGACTCCGAATTGATTCTTGCATATGAATAGCACTAAGTAATACAATCTAAACACGAATAGCCAAATTAGTGGAAAGGGTTCGACAGCAGGGGTTGTAGCATGCAAAAGGGGCAGATGCCGACAAAACACATAGTAAAAAAAATGAAAAAAAAATATGGGGGGAGTTTAACACAGAGCGAGTGCCGAGGAGTTCTAGGTTGTAAATGCTTAACACAAACATTACAGTCCCACAACTCGCAACCCTCGAACTAGTTGTGGGTATAATAAATGTGAACCTCTATCTCAACCAGACAGCAAGAGACTGCAGCCTTCCTAAAGTTCATATTAAACTAAAATATTTGACGAACTTTCCTTGGGAATGATGGGGCATATATCAGAAAGATACAAAACAGATCAAGAAAGATTGATATTTATTAGTAACGCTCAATAGTTGCGTAACAGTTTGACTCAGAGTATACAATATAATATAGGTAAACAACATTATGACTCGAAACTAATGAAATATTCCATACAAAGGTTAACATTGTTTTCTTAACATGCGTATAGTGTACGCGAGACTAATTAAAGACTTTATAAACAAAGTCACATAGTGTTACATAAAAATGTAACTCAATGAAGTTAACTATAACTCTATCATGAAGAGGCGCCCTTCTAGTAACACTAAATCTTTAAATATTTTATATTTTTAATATCAAATATTTGAATCCTACATTTACTATCAAAAGTTTGCTCAGAATAAAAGGAGCTTAGCAAATGACAACAAACCATCTTAACTCAGCAATGAACGTTATCCCTCAGGAATTAACGTATTACAATATGATAAAAATTTAAATATGAAATAGTTAACCATTAGAAATGGCGCAAAAATTTTGTTTAAGATACAACTTTATTCTCAGAAAGCAATCCGTAATAAATTAATGCCAAGACCAAGAAAATGGTATTCGTGAAAGTTATCAAATATTCCTAAATACATTATGACCAAAAAATTATCCAACCTATCGTAATATAAATGACATTACTGTTGATAAGGCGCAATGACCTAGTTATAAAAAAGGTAAGGAAATGTTCCTAACCATAAGATGTAATTTTAGCAGTATTTAAATGTATGGCCAAAAAGAGAATTTAGAAAAATATTAAAGTATATAAAAGGTTTCATAAGCCAAAACAGAATTTAGATCTTACATTTTAGACGCAGAAAGCCGGAGCTTATGTTAACCCTGCTAAGACACAGGCCCAATTGTGACGTTATCGATACAGAGACCAGAATATATACAAAATTCAGTAGAGGATGAAAGGAGAAGGGGTAGGATACATTCTGGACTAAAATGGAACAATATGCAAGCATGCTGCGCTTCGGGGACCTTCTCGTAACGGAAACTCGTCACTGCGCATGTCCAGCCAGCCCTAGGCGTCGGCTGAGCTGGCCAGTCATTACGCGCTCTTAGTGTCTTGTTCTCCCGGGTCAGTGAAAGTTCGTCCGGTGGTTTTGAGCCGTTGTTCCCCGCAGGCCCAGTCGACAGGCGAATGTAGTAAGTCTCTTCTATTTGTTTTGTTTTAGTGTCTCCCTTATAACGTCCAATGCTACAAGGTTTACATTTAAGTAAGTTTATTTATGTGTTTTTATTTGATTAATATTATCATTATTACTGTAACCTACTTGACCTTATTTTTGCTAATTTCAACCACCCCTTAGTAACGCATAGCTCTCAATCACTAGTAAATATTGATTTAGCACATCTGCCCTTATTGATTTCACTTAATGTACCTATTGTTACTAAAATTAATGACAGCCTCACTACATATATTAACTATGCACGTGGTGATTACCTTAATCTTTACAATGACCTGGCCACTGCTGATTGGTCTTGTGTTTATTCTACTACAGGATGTTAATTTGGCTGTAGATAATGTTACTAATTTAGTCCAAAGGGAAATCAAAACTAATATTCCTCAAATTACCATTCTTAATTCATACAAATATCCGAATTGGTTTTCTTCTAATCTTAAATACTATATTAGAAAAAAGCAACAATTTTTTTCAAAAAGTTTAAACTAACAAATAATGGTGTATTCTATTCACATTTTTCTCACTTTCGTAAATTAGTTAAAACTACTTTGATTATAGACAGAGCCAATTGGATGAACTCAATTGAAAATAGTATTAAATGCAAACACAAGGAAATTTGGAAATTTGTTGAAAACAATCATGTAAATAAAGTTACCCCATCTAACATATAAATTAATGGCAGGATTATTGCTGATCTTGTATTAATTGCTAATGAGTTTGGGAGCTACTTTCATTCCGTTTATAATTCAGCCCTTCCTGTCTTACCCTGCCCCGTTATTGAAACGAGCGCTCCCTTATGTCCTTGCCACATTACACCCTTGGATGTTGCTAGTTCTATTTAAAAAAAATTAGTTCTTCTAGATGTACCGGTAGAGATAAAATTCCAAGTTTTGTTGTTAAAGGCTGTGTCAGTGTAACGGTACTAGTATAGTAAGTTACAATAATGCAACCCCACCCCACCTCATGTTAAACTACAAGCATAAATTCTCTTCCGATTCATACTACCCACTCCGAATAACGTCGACATTAACTTATACCTCCTGGAATAGAAATCTTCTCTATTCTAGTTCCAATTAGTTTCAAGCTATATACAAACATAATAATACACAATCAACTCTCTTCTATATGAACTGTTCATGTACTTACCCTCTGAATCTTCTGGCTAGCACAATCTTCAAGCCTGGACTAACTTCAACACGTCCTAATTCGACGAGTGGGGAAAATCTGCCGTGGTGTCTCAAAACCTGAAGTTCCGGTCCGCCTGGTCAAAAGTAATCTGATGGGAGCCTACCGGGAAAACATTCTAGACGTGGGCTTGGACTTGCCTGCCCTCTTGCGGAGAGTAGAACCAACCATAAAATCATCACCTACGTCATCAGCGACTCCAGTTAAAAAGATTACCATCAACAAACGGCGGGTGATATTGATGAAGACGTGATGACCCATCAGAGAGAGAGAATAGAAATGGTGTAGGTGTCAAAATGAAGACAACGTTACACCAACGTGACGTCACCGGCTAGTTTTAACTTTCCCCCCTTTGGTTTCCCTTGACAACGAGACGCTATATAACATGGCGGCGCTGAAGAGAACGTTGACTATTGAAATCGGTACCACCGAGGGTGGACTCTTGTAACCGGCATGGACTATAATATTTGATATCGTTAGGAGACGATTATTCCTGAAAATGGACTCTACCAGGAAAGTTGTAAAACTGTGTAAATCTTCATAAATCTCATTTAAGTATTGAAACTATGGGTCATAAATCTAGGAATCTATTATCTTGATTTCAGAGATAGACTTGTAAATTTGGTCAAAACATTAGTATTTCTAAAGATAACTTTTACTTTCAAAATCTATTACTTTGGTGTCGCCTCTGGGGCGCTTGCAGCTTTAATTCATTTGTAAATATCTTATGATTGCTGTTCGTACTCTACTAAGTCTCTTTGGGGTGCATTTAAATTTAATTCAAAATCATTTAAATTCACTCATTTGTTTTCTAGTATTTATGTAAAGTTAAATTTTCTATTTGTCCTGTATAAACTTTAAACCTTGCAATGTCTTCTAATATGAATATCAACTCAGCAATCATTGTTAGTTTTCATTTATTTCGCAACTTAGTAAAAGACTTTGATGATGCCATTTCAAGTAGTCCCGTGAGAGATTTGACTTACGGTCTGAAGTCAAACTCTTGCATTAGTTTTATTTTTAATATTTTTAATAACATAACCATTTAAGTAAATATGTTTCTTTTGTCTATATAAACTCAGAAACTTTCTTAATAAATAAATAAAGGCTCAGAAAGCTATTTGTTGTTCGTAATTTTGTGTAAAGATTATTATTTGTTTTCTTTTACTTTCTCTAAGTAAACAACATGGTCAAATTGTCTCTGTCTGTTATTCTTTTGTTTCTCAATGAAACTATCTATTGCACAATATTTTCCAACTACAGATACAGGTTGACCCTCAAGGCCACGTGAATTGTTGTCATATGTTTCAATAAACTATTATTCTCACTTTTAAACTTTGCTAATACTGCTTTCTATTATTATGTATGTTAGCTTACTCCCCCCCCCCCCTTCCTTGTAGTATTTTAAGTGGCCTATTACCATAAGGTAACAGAGAGGGTGTACACCGGAATTTTTAGCCCTTTGTTAGCCTATATCTTTAACATTAGCCTGTCAAATGAAACTTTTCCTCTTACATGGAAACAAGCTGTTGACATACCTATTTATAAAAAATGTGAAAAAACTAATATTTGTAATTATAGACCAATTTATCTCTTAAACACTTTCTCCAAAGTATTCGAGAAAATCATACATGAGCATACTTTCCACCACCTAAAAAATAAACTTTCAGATAATCAACATGGCTTTATAGAAAATAAATCTATTGTCACTAATTTATTAGAATTTCTTGGGCATGTTGCCCCTCAAGTCTCTGACTAAGGACAGGTTGATGCTATTTATTTTGACCAAAGTATATCATTTGACTTATGTCAGCATAGTATTATTCTCTCTAAGCTTGGTAATTTCGGCCTTTCTCACTCTTATGTAAAATGGTTCAGCAGTTATTTGCATGAAAGATCATTCACTATTAGAATTGATTAACACACCTCAAATAAACTTTTAGCCCCCTGTGGCATACCACAGGGTTACAATTTAGATCCTCTTCTCTCTAATGTGTTTTTGATAACATTGGTAAATATTTGAACTCATCTGGTTATTTACTACTCTTTACTGATTATGTAAAATTATTTAAAATTATCAAATCTACGGAAGATTGTATAGAGTTACAAAATGACGTAAATGGTATTCTACTACGGTCTTTTGAAAATATAATGTCTCTTAATAAATCTAAGACAAAATTTTCCACTATCAAGTTGACCATGTAATTTCCCATAATTGAAATTACTTGGACTTATTAAATTTATTACGTCATCATTTAAAAAGTTGACTGTTTTTTATGTCTGTACTACGCCCTGGTTAGATCTAAGTTAGAATATGCCACTGTTGCTTGGCATTCCATCACCTTAACTGACTCTCTTAGGTTAGAAAACATTCAAAGAAAATGTGTTGCTGCATGCTATGATAAATACTTTAGTAACCGGATTTATTATGATTATGACCGAATTCGAAACCTCTTAGGGCTCCAAACTCTCTTCTCGCGTGGACTTTATTGTGATACCCTTTTTGTTTTTAATATACTCAATAGAAAAATTTATTGAAAATTTGCCCTTGATTATGAAGGCATTCATATCCCTTCTTGGGCCTCTCGTAATTCAAAATTATTTTTTCTCAATAGCTCTTGTAAGGTAAGCCCTATAGGTCATTGTATCTATAGCACCAATTGTATATTTGTCGAATTTGACTTTTATCATAAAAGAAAAGCTAAGCTCGGAGAGTTATTTAAGGATGTCCCATATCAATAATTCATCATTTAGAGGCTCTGCTTATAATATCTAAATTTACAATATTCTTATTTAATTTTTGCATAATATTGTTACGGCTTTTAACCACTCTTTAGTTATTTGTTATTATTGCTATTTATTATTATTATTAATAATAATTACTTTTTCTTTTATTGTAACTATTAATCTTTATATAAGATTATTTAGCCATTCTTGTTTATCTTATTTTCTCGTGTAGTTATATGTATTTGTAAGGTACTTGTGTACTTTCAGTACTGACCTGTTATAGGTCTTACGACTGTTGGCCAGCACTATAATAAAGGAAATTGAGATTGAAATTGCAACTACCTTAACTTGTCAGGAAGCGTGATAAATAATAGTCAAGGAGTTATCAGAGAATAACAGTATTTATTTTATTTGTCATATTGGGAATAGAAGATATACAAATAATATTACAAATGCCGAGGTACCACCCAAGGCAAGCCAAGTCAAAGATTTGTAGTTAAATATAACATATAATAAATATGACTAGAATTCAATATAAACATATTGTTTGATTAGTATGCTAGCCAAGTTAAGTTTAAAGTGAGAGACAACAATATTCCATTCACGGTAGGAATTACTCTCTGAAAGGTCTTTTTTCCTACCAATATCCTACTATATATTAGATTTATGGTAGGGAGAAAGGCCTTTCAGAAGTCAATTCCTACGGTGAATGGAATATATAACTACCATCAAGGATGATCAACAAGTTACGACTCAAAGGTCAAAATGAGAATTAAACTCTATTTATTATGGTGGTCTTAAAGGGGCTACTCCTATCTACTGAGGAACGCGGCCATTTGGTTGTCGTAGAGATGGGACATCAGTTTAAAGTTGTGACCATATTCAGTAGGACATTAGTTCCTATCCGTTGAGCTAGCAAATAAACGGGCACATACGTATTCATTACTTCGTTTTCTGGTCTGCTAGTTCAACACTGTACGCTTTAATAAAAGAGGGATTCGGGAGAGGGGGTAAGAAGCTTTATAAAACAGATTGTTAACAAGTTTAATGGCGTCCAACGGGGTCGTTGTCACGCATGAGTGCCTGGTTCTGTCTAAAACAAGGTCCGGGTCGATACTAGTCGGCTTCACTGTGAATTGGGAAGTGGAATACTAAGCTCAGTTCGTTTGAAAGACAAAAAAAAAAACCTTGTACCAAACATGATATTAGACCCATATAGCAACATTTTATGCAGTGACGATAAACAAAAATCAAATATATTTAACAGTTTTTTTAAAAAATAATATTGGCGCTAATTTAGCTATAGATATACAACAAAAATCAACTGACCTCACACCATCTAGTTTTCTAAGGTATATCCCAAAATCAATGTTTATGGGTTCTGTAACTGAAAGCGAGATTTTACTATATTTAAAGAGTCTAAAAATTGTAAATGTATAGGAGAAGAAAACATAAATTCTGCTGTGATAAAAGAATTTGCCAGGACATTATGTAAGCCCTTGTGGGACACTATTAATTGTTGCTTCAGTACAGGAATATATCCAGAACATTTGAAATTCGGTAAAGTTAGTCCATTTTACAAGTCCGGGGACAATATTGTAGACCAATTTCACTATTGTCTAAAATTGGGAAAATATTTGAAAGATCCTTTCAAAGAAGGTTGATAAATTTCTTGGAGAAAAATAATATAGCTTATTATGTAAAGAGCAAGCAGGATTCAGGAAAGGGAAATCAACAAAAAAAACGTTAATTAACATGACTAATTAGATGATCGTAACTTAGCCTTAAGTATCTTCATTGATTTATGTAAGGAGTTTGATACTGTAGATCATGTCACTCTTCTTTATAAAATGGAATATTATGGCATAAGAAGTATTGTACTTCAACTTTTTCAAAATTATTGATCAAATAGAGGACAATATGTTCAAATAAACCGATCTAAGTCAGATAAAAGACCAATATCATATGGTGTTCCCCAAGGGTCTATTTTGGGGCCCTACCCTATTTCTTAAATGATTTACGTAATTGTATAACGCAATCTAATACCTATTTATTTGCTGATGCCATTGCTACAGTTAATTTTGGTAAAGTATACAATATACAGTTCAGTATACAGAAATTTACAGAGTGGTTTAGGGGGCTTATCAACATGGCTTAGAGTGAACAGATTATCTTTGAATGTAACAAAAGCTAAATATATGAAATTCTCAATAAGTCTAAACAACACAAAAATTAAAATATTGATATAAAAATAAACGGAGGAAAAATTAAAGCAAGTAAATTGCATCAAATACCTGGGTATAATTTTAGACGATAACCTAAAATGGATCTCAAATATCAGGTCTCTTAGCAAGACCCTCTCTAAATATATTGGTGTTTTCTATAGGCTAAAAGATTTTCCTAATATCAATATTAATAAATTTATACTTCACACTTGTCTACCCCTACCTTCTTAACGGGATAAAAATTTGGGGACTCACACAAACCATCTTCAACCAATAGTATTGTTCTTGAAAAAAATTGTCAGAATTGTAACTTTTTCATATTTCAAAGCACATACTACACCAATGTTTATATTACTTGGATTATTAAATACGAGACAGCTAATTAAATATAAGATGTGAATACTCATGTATGATTACATAAATTGTATAAATACCTCAACTTGCATAGATTTTAAATATGTTAATCAAAGCTTATCGACCAGAAATAATACCACAAAAAACTAGTAATACCAAAAGCTAAAACTAGTTGTTTTATGAAATCAAGCTTTCGTCGGAATGGTACAAAGACTTGGAACTCATTGGACCAAAATATTAGATATTTATCAAAATTCAAATTTAAATCAGCCTTATATTCTATTATTTTTGACAATCCAGAAGTGAGCTATTAATATTAGTATTGATGAAGATAGTAATAATAATAATAATAATAACACGAATCGTTTTATCAGTAATAATAAAATAACAACGGAAGATCCCTAAGATTTTTTAATACTTGACTACACAATTTGTTTAATACTATCATTTAGTAATAAAAGTATACTTTAGTCTAGGTGTCACAATACTCTTCCTATAAAATAGGACTACTCATTGTGTCAAATTAACACCTTATTTATATAGTAAACAGTTTACTTTGTGAAACAGCTTATCGTTAGTTGTGTAGCCTAACTTATATATTTTACCTTGTTTATCTACAGTGTTACGCATTCAGCTATACATTATTTACACAAATTAAGAGGCGCATTAACCAGATTTTCTGTAAATCCTTTAGAATAGTAATAAAAATGAATATCTCTAAACTTACATTAATATGTCAATTGTAATAGTCTGTAAATTATATTTTATGGTATTGGATTAATTTATTAGTAATAATAAAATATCTTCCTCCATCTCACTGAGAATATATTTTATGCACTAATTATTGATGTGTTTCCTCATCTTTATTAAAGATGAATGATTGTGCTTAGCTAGGAAATTCACAATCGTCATCCTGTTCTAGAAGGCTAGACTATTAAGGTTATATAAAATGGAACACGAGCTAAGGACGATGGCTACGTGTTACGTCACGATACGATTTATCATGTTAATGAATTTACGTTTTATTCAGAGTTTTAACGTTGAAACAAAAGTAGCCGGGGATTCTGATTTAGCTGGGGTGAAAAGTAAAGTTGTTAATAGTAGCTGGGGACTCTGATTTAGCTGGGGTGAAAAGTAAAGTTGTTAATAGTAGTCGGGGTCCTAGTAATGGCCGGACTGATTTAATAATTATAGCTGGGACATCAGGATTCTGAGAGTTTTTTTATTAAAGGTATCTGATTTTCAAAATTTGCCTCAAGAAACCTAGTCCAATTAGCTTTTAAAATAATACAATTTTCTATAATTTTCCGGTATAGGCTTACTCCATTTAGCTTTTAGATTGATCTGATTTTCAAAATGAAATCAGTTCAGCGACAAATAACTTCCAGAGGCATCGAAATTTCAAATATCTCAAGTGTATTTAATTTTCAAAAGATTTTCAGGTGACAATAACTATAAATAGTTTCAATGGGTATTCATTTTTTTTTTTTTAGTTTATTTTGTCTAATTCGCTCTTCCAATCGCGTTTTTATTAAACATTATGGCCAACAAAGGCATAAAATAGTTCTACCTATGAAAAATAAATCTCCGTCAAATAGCTTTAAGATTCGTCCAAGGTTTGAAATTATACCGAGGGAGAAGAACCCCCAAATAAGCCTTTCAGTTCCTAGCATTCCCCTCCCCCTTCCTATTATTCAACTCCGGACCAGGGATGGATTAATTCTGGGTCCACGTTTTTATAAAATAGTAAGTGCAACAAAGTGATAGTTTAGCTCTTTCATTCCGAGGATCATAACTAAACGCTGCAGCATGCCCAAAAAGTCGGACCAGAACTAGTAGCTGGAACTAACAATTATTTTTAAGAAACCAGAACCGGCACAGAAGATCCTTAAAATAAATTCAATCAGAACTGGAACCGTAATTGAAATCAAAAAGTATTTTTAAAGGTTCTTAGTAGTTCTTAAAAGTTCTAACTCTTAAAACCAATTTTTAATAATCGTATGTCATCCCTTTCTTTCTGTTAATTCTAATTTTAGATAAATTGTTTTCTTATTTTTTAAGGTTTTTTTTAGCACCTCGTCTAACTCCTCGTTTTGAGTTATGAGCCTAAATACTAATCACGCAAGTTGTTTTAAGGATGAGTAATGTTATATATAAAGGAAGTGTACCCGCATTTACGTGGAGGGAAAGTGGAAAACCGTTTTGGAAAAACCACTCTCAGTATAGAACTAGATTTGAACCTCGATCTCCCCATCATCTTCAGTCTAGTCTAACACGATAGTAATGCATTAGACTACGAAGTCACTGAATTGGGTGTTTTATCATTACTTCCCGGAAAAGATTTATCTGATTACCAAACCCTTCCTTCACCTCTGATAAGACATCTTGTGAATGTGGGGAATGCCAGGCCTCCACCGTGGTTAGCCTCCACCGTGGTTCGGATTCCACGTTAAAATGTAGGTCCTCCATTTCATCTCACAATCACCCTACCATTACACATTAGCGAAAGCGCGTATAACCCGAACGGGTAGTAAGACGTGGTGCTAATAATAATAATAATAATAATAATAATAATAATAATGTATCATTATTAATTTTTTTTAAAAATTGTGAGCCCCCACTATTTTCAAGTGGCCCCCGAACCCCGAATTTCTTAATCTAGATCTTGCTTTGGGGTGAGCTTTCCTAATAATTATCGCATCTACTCAACATCACCGCTGAGTAGAGATGAACATTTTCCGGGAAATTTTGAATCGGAAAATTTTCTGCAGTGGTGGCTTCCGGCGGAGGGGTTAAATTGTAGAGGTGGCTCCTAGAACCTATTGTACTCCAAAATATAGTGTGTTAAGAGACGAGTGGGTTGTAAGAGTGGGGGACGGGGAACGGGAATGGAGGAGGAGTAGATAGGAAACACGGAGTATAGGAGTGAGAAAAATGTCGAGCCAACCTAAAAGTTATATCGGGTCTACAAACGTTCGCAATTATTTATTTATTTACTTCTTTTTTTAGCACTGCGTCATACTATCCTTTCAGGCTGTACGCCTACATACTAATTAGGATAATGTGTTAGGGTTGGGGAAGGTTAAATTTAGAGGAATTGCACCCGCATATGTGTGGGGTAAGAGTGGAAAACCGTTTAGGAAATACCTTCCTCAGTGCACCCAAACAGAATCAAACACCGATATTCCTGTCATTGGCAGTCTGGTCTATTGCGAGAGTAGCACTTGCTTGTCTGTGGACCAGTCCTACATTGCTGTTTTACCCCCTTGCCATTCTGTAGACCAGCCCTATATTGACATCTTACCCCCTTGCCATTCTGTAGACCAGCCCTATATTGACATCTTACCCCCTTGCCATTCTGTAGACCAGCCCTACGTTGACATCTTACCCCCTTGCCATTCTATGGACCAGTACCAGCATTATATTGCTGTCTTACCCTCTTGCCATTCTATGGACCAGCATTACATTGCTGTCTTACCCTCTTGCCATTCTATGGACCAGCATTACATTGACATCTTACCCCCTTGACAATCTATCGACCAGCCCTACATTGACATCTTACCCCCTTGCCATTCTGTAGACCAGCCCTACATTGACATCTTACCCCCTTGACATTTTGTAGACCAGCCCTACATTGACATGTTACCCCCTTGCCAATCTATCGACCAGCCCTACATTGACATCTTACCCTCTTTCCATTCTGTGAGCCAGCCCTACATGTCATTGTGTACCAGCCATCTAATGTCACCTTTACTTCATTGCCCCTTGAGAACCTGGTCCACCATGTCTACCAACCACCATGGGAACCTATCCCCGCCCCCCACTATTCCTTAAGCTATTGACTGACCCCCTTTCCCCTCTTGTCCCCACCACTCCATATTTCTTGTCTAGTTCGCCACTGAACAATAACCCTTTGACCATTTGTCTCTTATACAAAAATGTCAATATGGAAGCGATATTATAATACACATGGAAACACTTTCCTGTGTTGTCAGTGAAATGTTTCAGAGGCATTTCATTGATAAGATTGGATAGGGTTTATTGCAAACCATAAACACTGTAGAAGTTCAAGGACATTTAATGGCTAATTATATCTACCTACACAAGTAATCTCTTTGTTTACTGAATGAAAATATTAATAGTCACACGATTAATTTAAAGTTCCTGTTGGCTATAAAATCATTGATTGAATATTTATGATAAAAAATGAAAATTCAATTCGGTGAAGTGATCTTAGCATTAGTATATTATTTGTTTATAATATAAAATAAATGTTAATGCAATAGTCAAATTTATTTTGCCTCTAGGTAGAAGATAAATCGTCTGTTCTATTTGTATTTGTGTTTTTTTAATCATTTCCTTTGAACTAGTGGACGGGTTTTGATAATATATTACGTGCAATTAGATAACTACATTTGGGTTTCATCTTTGTGATTAATTTACTTTTTTAACCGCCTTAAGAATATTTGCTTACTCATTTGGTAGTGTACATATTGTCGAAGTAGACCACCTTTTGTCAGCAACACAACATTCAATAACGAAACCATAGTATTTTTTATTTATTTGAGGTATCTAACTTGCATCTTCTTAACAAACTGATTATATCCATACATCTACACTAATATTATAAAGAGAAAATATTTTTTAATGGATAAACTAAAAAACTACTAGACCTATTTTAAAAATTCTTTCACCAATATAAAGCTACATTATCAGCGAGTAACATAGGCTATGTTTTATTTTGAAAATGGAACTTTTTTTTTAAATTTATTCCTCATAAAAATGTCGATAGTCACTCATATTTTATGGTAGAGTCTATGATGATTCTTCAATATGTGTGTTGAAAATAATAATGCCGGGGGG
>CABFVX010001236.1:107827-154824 GCA_902151425.1 Timema shepardi
AATATATGTTTATATATATATATATATATATATATATATATATATCTTTAATTTAAGGGAGTTCTACTGAAAATCAAAGATAGAAAAAAATAATAGATTTCCTCGAAATTTTAACTTAAGATTTTGATTAAAATTGTATCTAGGCATTGTTCAACATTATAAACAAAATTATAATCCTCATTTTCTCATAAAATAATTTAAAGGTACTTAACAATAGCGGAAATTATACCATATAACAAATGCTGCAGACTCCCGTTTGTTAGTTTGTACATTGAACTAATTTTCATTAATTAATGTAGACATAGACATAGACATGTCTGGTTTCCAAAATTTGGAGGGGAACACTCAATAATAATTACTAAAATAATATAAACGTAGCCAAAACTAATAACAATGCTCCATCTTAAGATATTTTGTCTTAGATAAACACTAATATAAGTTTAAGATTTGTAAAGCAGCTCAGATTCAAATGACACTGTTTATATAATATGTTTTCCAACATTTTCAGTAAATATAGCTACATCTGCAAGAGTATTACTAATTTAACATGGATCCAACATATAACTTAAGCAAGGTCCACCTGTTTAGTAAAGTAAAGTGATTGGTCTTCATTTGGGGGAGATATATTTTTTTAATTATTATTTGGGGCATTTAACGATCACATTCTGAACCGACTGATTATATCAGCACACGACTTATAAACTAACTTGAATCTAGAACAGACACAAAACCCAGCCCCGCGTATGTTAATTCATCACTGTGAAATTGTAAATCCCGCATTTCACCAATGATCAATCTTTCGACCATGCGGGAAATATAAGCCGGGACTCTTAACATAGTAGGCAGATACGCTACCAGCTGAGCCAAAGCGTTGGACCGTGAAATTTAATCAGAGATATATTACGAGTAAACAAACAATTTAAAAAATAAATTTAAATAAAATACAGTATTATATTGAAGGGAACCTAAGCCGCAAATATTGGTGAGGAGGTCTCACTTACCCCTTAACAAAAGCACGCCAGTGAATGTATATTATCTACAATAATTGAACAAAGGCATTTTTGTTCTAATACAACCTATTATTCTGCCATGGTTTTAATTAATTCCGAACAGTGTTTAGAGCTCTTTTACATCCATTTTCCGTATCTCTTTTAATTTCGGTCATGTTTCCCACCATTCTGTCCCCCTTCCACCTTCTCCGCCCACGCCTTTCCTCTTAGTTTTCTACCCATTCGTCGTTGTGAAATTAGCTCTTTCATTTCTTCCCTCTTTGAAAGGCATGCCATGCAGTCGAAGTGTGCCAATTAGTTGCATGTTAAACTTGTGTCCAACCACCTCGAACCAGCCAATAGCTTGCAACCTCTAAGCACTGCGCCGTTTTAATTTTAGAGAAACCGTCTCAAACTCTAACCAGTGTCAAAGTGTTGGTTAACAGCATCTGACGGTTTAGAACATTTAACAGTTACTGTAAAAAAAAAACTAACACACATATAAGCATGAATAATATCGGTCCAGTCATATTGGGAAGAGTACTAACCCTTACCTGGAAATAACTATCTTAAAAGGTAGACTTTGCATAAATGCATAATGCTAGTTCCCGGTAATAACATACCAAAAATCAACACTCGGGCAAGCTGTGCTACGGCCGCCACCCTGGAAAGTTGCATCTGATATTTGGTTTTTCATCAATATTTAATGAACGTTTGAATATATTGAAAAATGTTTCAAAAAATGTCGAAGAGAATTAAATTATTCATATTTATATTTATTATAATATCTGTACATCTGCTACAATTACCGAGATATATGTGAAAGAAAAAAATTGAAACCCCTATTTTCTCAGTTAATTGTGGGGAAAAAAAGTCTATATATCGCTGGTAATAAGACTTCAAATGAACTATTTTTATTTACTGATAAGATCTTTCTCGATCCTCAACAAGGAATATGTCACCCTGCTTGAGTAGAGCTATCAAAAATCAATTGAAATTTCACTTAAAAGGTTTTATTCGTCATGCTACGAAATTATACGAAATACTAACAACAGCTAAGAATTATTTCTCGAACAATTGTTTGTTTTTGATTAAATCAGTAAGAAACTAAAGTATAAAATATAAAAATTTGAAAAAGAGGGAGATTCACTAAGAATAACTTTTTTTTTTTGCTTCGCGTCTTACTACCCGTTTGAATTGTACGCCAAAAATAACTTAACTTGGTAAATTGCTCATCCAACTCATTATAAAGTTCGTTTGCGAGATCATGCTAGTTCTCATACGATAGGCTTTCACAGTGACTGTACATTGCCGAGCACACTTGATCGTTTACACTCACAAGAATCACAATGAATCTTACATCCACACGAAATCAAATTAAGAGGTTTTTATGGTGCTGGGGGAAGAGTTGATAGTACTGGTTTCAATGAATCACCAACAAGTCCAGCCTCATTGACACGGATCTAGACAATCGCTAGCCACTGTTGTACTTGGTAATAAACTCTAGAGGATTCTTGGGAAGCTGCTGATGTTGTAGGAGGAATTGTGTCTAAGTTTGCCTGCAATTTTTGTTTCACTGTTTGTTGGAGGTAAATATAGAACCTTAGTTCAACTAATACCTTCATTTCTGATTTTCCATAATCCTCACCGGTTTTAGAAATGTCATCTTTAGTTTAATTTTCTTGCTTGAATACAGCTTTTTTTTTTCCTTATCTCCTCTTTCCTTTTTAGTACTTCAGAAACCTAACGGTTTTCCTTTTCTACATAGGACATGTATGAATCCATCACATCGGTATATTTACCTGACCTTGGCCAAACCACACAGTTAATCAAGTGTCCTCCATCAACATCATTTAGATATTTCAGCGGAAATACAACAGTTTTCCTCGTCTGGACAGAAGCAAAAACAAGAGAAGATTGTGTTCCTTTTGGAATGTAACATTCAATGAAAAGGACAGGAGGTCTTGGAGTCAGTTCATGCTTGAAGTACACACTTAAGATATATTGATCTACTATCCAGGCAGATTATTATGTTAAACAATTGTTGTACATCTACTTAAACAATTATTCCCGTAAATTTAACTGCTGACGTAACTATTCCTAGTGGTAATACTGATGCTTTTCTTGGGATAAACAACATCTTTAAATGTTTTCCCAATCAATGCTTCCAACAATTCTTTGATCTTCTTGACAGCAAGATCACATGTCATATTACCGTCTTTGACAACACCAGAAGAGATACTGAAAGGGTCTTCTGATATATCAATTGTTTAAACCAGTTCTTAAATGTATTCTTGTGTTTAGCATCTATTATTATGCAACTATCTCCCAAGTAATTGTGTTTATCTGATGTATCAGGTCAGACAACTGAAAAATCTTCAACTTACTAAAGCTATTTCTGTTAAAAGGGGAGAACATAGAAATCATCTCATGATAGTGTCTTCATTCAAGCCACGCCCTCTTGTAAAATCACCTAATGATTTCATTGATCTCATTATAACAGCTGTTAAATGTTCATAACTGTCCAGATACCTTCTGACCACTCTTGACGTCTTATAGTGAAAAAAAACCCTTCAATAGTAAATTTTTTAAAGTCGTCCTCTAACACTCTTTGTTGAAATTCAATCATTTGCTGTTAACTCAAACTATCATGGAATATATGAACAACAGAACAAAAAATTGTCATTATTTGGGTAATCGTTGATATGCGTAATTCCTAGCTTACTATCCTATAAGCACGAATAAAATGTATCATTACACATTCTTCTAAAAGTACATACCTTAAGACTACTATATTATAGCTACTTAACACTAAGACTACTAATAGTATAACAATTATATTCTTAGTAAGAGCATCACTTATAATTCATATAAGTTATGTTATTTAAGGTGGAAAATGGAGTATAGTGTGTGTTGGCTGTTTGGGAAGGCAGATGAAAGTATTGAACACTTGCCCAAATAATGTGAGAAGGTAAACGGGATTCAGTAAACAAAGGAATAAATACTAAGCCCCAAAGTGCCGGGATGACAATATATTAAGTATATAAAATGCATTTTGAAGACCAGATTTTAATCAAATTGCAAAGGAAGTAAAATATAATCATAAAATTAATGCGAACGACAACAAATGAATTTTCCGTCATTTTAAATCCATTTTTCCATTATAATGAATCCAAAATTATTTTTTTCCTATTTTCTTTAGCCTATAACTCGGTAACCGTTGGAGATCGACAAAAATGACACGTACATAAAATAGGTGTTATTTAGTTCTCTTCAATCTTTATAAGAAATATTTCTCGATATTTCCAACTTTTTACGATATATTTCCAAAAACAAAAATTCGACCGTTATTTTACAAGATGGCTGCTGTAGTACACTATTCACGAGGTTTGATGTTTGATATGATATTACTAGACACTAGCACAATGCATATACCCCTCAAGAATAATTATTTTTAGGTAGAACCCCAATTCGACGAATAGATTTAGTACTAGCTTTGAATACTAAACCGTTTTACATAATTTATTAGAAAAAATAGAAGATTTAATTATTTAACTTCTTCATAGGCTGACCCACTGGTTCAGAGTCAAGTGATCTATCTGTGTGACAATCCTCTACTTCGATTCCCCCTCAGATCAACGTCATATGCTCTATTTGTGTGACCAGTTCTCCCTTCTACTCCCCCTCCCTCAGGTGCTCTATATTTGGTATTCCCAGCTTCCTTTACGTCACTTAGATTAGATACCCTTCCATTCAACATCCCAAAAAAATGCTTCTATACCCTACATCTTCGACCATCTAAGTTGTTTTGCCACCTCTATTTCCAGACATAAATTTGCATATTCGACCCTAAATGAGTGTTTCATACAGGAATACACTCTAAACTCGAGAAATAAACCCACCACGTTCCCGAACAATTTCTTCTTCTTCTTTAAAAAAATTAACATTTTTACCAAAGACGTCATGGGGTTTTTAATGGGGGCAAAAATATTAGGCATTTCTACTGCGGGTATTCCCCCAGTTGATACGGCTGACCAACTCAGGGGGACGGGGAGACCGGGATACCCCCGTAATATTACTTCCCACCTTAAACTTGCTCGACTCGTTTCAGTTTCCTTTGGGAGTCACACTTACTTGCACACCTGTTGATGGAGCTGATATGAACGGAGCCGCCAAACTACAATACGATATAGAAAGGAACTTTTATTGTACAGTTACAAACGTTACTAAATCAATTATCTTACATTCATACGTCAAGTCGTGCGATCCGCAACTGTCACTTTGCGTAAATAATAACAATATTTATAAAGTACATTGGCGTATTCTCTGGGTATGCTAGTCCTGCACAGCATATCCATAATGATATGGACAAGTTTTTTTGTTTAATTCGATGCTGTCTGTGTGAACTGTGTACACACTAATGTTTAAATTGTTAATAAATATACATGTAATGAATTATTAATATTAAAACTAATATTGGTTCATATTCCAAGAATACTGTGTTTTAAGTAATTCTTTTTCCAAAAGGTTCTACTTAGCACAATAGGAAACCCAGGGATTGCTACTTGAAAAACGCAAGGCAAGCTAGGGAGGCTCTAATGACCTTGCCCAATGTCTGGGGGTTGGCAACACATTCCTTTCCGCCCGCCCATAAGTAATTGGCCAATTAGCTCGGGTTTCCACAACTCACGTCATGCTGTTATTTTATTTATTTATTTAGCACCGCGTCCTACTACACGTTCGGGTTATACGCTGTCATGCTGTTCCTGTGAAGCAAGCTAAGCATTGTGCCAACTATTGAAAAATGATTCAAGATCACAATGTTTATTTATTAAGCTAATTTAGTATAGTTTAAGTAAAAATAGATCAAATAAATATATAATTAATTGTAAGATAATAGTATACGTAACAAGCTATAAAGTATACACTAATTAAATACATTGATTTATGTTTAAGTATTCTAGTCACATGTATTATCATGTATTTGGCAAACACATTTAACCATTATTTCAAATGTAGGCATTTCAGCACTGATGGAGTGGGGAAGGGGGAGGGGGGGCTAAGGCGGGTGACGAGGCTACTTTAACAGTTGTTGACGGTAATTCTGGTTTTTCTTTAGTAGAAAGGATCGTGGAGTTTTAATAGTGTTCTTTTAGTTTTTGTTTTACATTAACGATTTATTAGTCATTGTGATTTTATATAATTATACATCAAAGAATCCCAAAAGTCAAGAGTGTGAGTTCACCATTTCAAGATGATTTAGAAGGAAAAATAAAATTAAAATATATTTTCTTATAATTTACTTAATCAGTGGCGCGCCCAGCCATTTTCTTTGAGGAGGTGGGGGGAGGGGGGCATTCCATCAAGGCTGTAGCAAGAATTATATTTTGATGGAGATAGTGGGTTTGAGGTTTCACAGCCTCCTAAGCCCTGAAGGTCGAGAATATTTATGAATATTAAACGCTTTTATAAATCATTTTGAGTAGTTTTATAGAAATTAAGTAATTTAAATAATACAACTGGTATCGAATATATTATTTGTATGTTTTTTAAATTGTTAATTTTGTGTGTAACGGTAAACATTTTGAATATTAGGCTTAAGTCTGAAGTTTGGTCTTAAAATGTAGCATATACATTCTACACATCTTCAATGTTAGTTATACTTAATATTATTTAAATTTCTATTAACATTATTATGGTGTTGGGGAAATACCCTGTTCGCCCCTCTACCCCTTGGGTGCACCACTGCTTACATCAAAAGATATGTGTAAATATCTTAACAATTAATCAATGACGTAGCGATAGAGTACTAATAGCCCTATATAATCTCCCCTGTGTTAGTCGGAGTTTACGCATTTAAATAGCTTCTAGAGCATAAATTCTCAAGTTGGGAGACTCGTTTGTTTCCAAGCACCATTGTGTGAGATAAGTTAGGCTTTATAAAATAGTATTAATTGCAACGCGAGTTGGACAATCCACCCGATTCCCTCTCACGAAGATCTGATGGACGCTTGATCGATGTATCACTTCATTTTACTCTTATTATTATTATTGTTTGCTTTGAGTATTGCTAACTGTGTGCTTTTAATTACACCAGGCTAATTGAATAGGCTCGGTCTCTCGTATGCATTCAGAAATGTGCCCATACCACTCTTACCCCCGACATTAATATTGACTTAAATTTCTAACCATGTAGATATCATAACAATTTGAGGACCACCTATGTGGTCTAGTGGTCATTGGTGCTGGCTACAGACCCAGAGGTCCCGGGTTTGATTCCCGGCACGTCCAGATTATCTGGGAAGCAGTGGGTCTGGAATGGGCTGGATTCAGCCTAGAGTGAATAAATAAGGAGATACTAGAATAAAGTAGTAGTGGCTCCGGCATAGAAAGCCGAGCTTAATGGCTGGAGTCATCGTAGTGCTGACCAAATGACACCCTCTATCCGCAAGAGTTGGCACTAATTCACCAAACAGTTTGGTATCCACTCGGTAGACATAGCCTGAATGCGATCTGACACCATGGAGTTACTTTTATTTCATTTTGAGTGGATGGTAATCATCGTTATGGATAAATAAAAGAAGAGATTATATGGGAGTGGAAGAGGGGGCGGGGCTCAAAGTTTCCTAAGATAGCACACAGTTAATAAATCGACGGCCTATTTCTAACACCACGCATCTCCAAACAAGCAATTTTTCAGGAGAGACATAAAAGTGATTATAAAATCACTATCGTCTCTAAATTAGGACCACTATTTATATATATATATATATATGAAAATTGTTTGGATTCATTTCTAAGAAGCCCTTATCAATTTTGTGTGTTTGACATGCTAAAAAGTTAGATTTAGTAGCTACGTGGTATTAGACCAATTTTATTTGGAGATACAAGGTATTGAACAATACAAACCATGACATACATTTGATTGTAATAATACCTTTTACGAGATGTGTTGTATTATTCAACCACTTGCTTAGTAATAGTAATTGATTATTGTATTGGACATTACAATTTTTATTACTGAAGAAAAATAGTAGATACAATATAAAAAATATGTATTTATGAATTACAGAATCTTTTCCTTCAGTTTCTTTTATTCATTTTTGTGTTCTTCAATGTTTTATTTCTTCATTTTCTTCCATGTTTGGCCTTGTTGGCTTATAGAATCCTATCGAATCTTTTGGTGAGGTTTTTCTTTAAGCCTTGGCATATTGTCATAAAAATAATGACAATCAGCTGGTATTACTGGTTTCAGTTCCTGTGAATGTGTCCACTTTTTTTCCGGGATTGCCAGGTGTTGATTGAAGAGTTTTGGTATTATTCCATTAAAAGGTTTCCTTTCTTCAACTACTGTGGTTCTTAGCGGACGTACTGGAAAATCTTCAAATTATGTATCAAAATCTAGTTGGAACTGAATTTATCCGTTAGGTTTGTACAACAAACCCCTAAGATTTGCCACACTTTGATCAGATTCTTTTTTCACAAAAGGTGCACATTTTACTGCCTGGAGATCCATTGTTAGGCAATAGATTTTCTTCTCTTCAACTTGCAATTTATCGCTCTCTTTTTCTGCTTTGATTCGATCCTTAATCAAAACATGATTTTTCCAAGTCTCTTCATCCAAGTTTTTGACCTAATATTGATAGCATACATCACATATATCTTTCCTGGGGGCGAAAATAGCCAAATTCTTTTCACCAAACACAGAATCAAAATCAAAGGAAGAGTAAGTACAGTAGCCCCGTGGCTTCTTTGGTGCTGACTGACAGCTCACAGCTGACTTCTGACAGCTTTAAAAAGTTACCATACCAAATTACGTATCCCTACGCCGAACCAGATGATCTGAAAAATCATGTGTTTAGCAGCTGTCACTTCTGACAGTCAAAATGTAGGTATGTACCTAAATGTTGACTGTCAGTCAGCACCAAAGAAGCCGTGGGGCTACTGTATGTTGGTTTCCCTTCCCCCTTCATTTTTTTAATGTATTCTCTGTACAAGTTAGCTTTTGATTAAAAATGAGCTTCAAGATACAACTTATTGGATTCTCTTCGGCAGTAATGAGAAGGCATTTTAGGAAGTTTTTCAAGGTAATCCTTAAGATTAATCATTCTTTCGTCCAGCCCTCTGGGTGTGTTTCTTAAGAACCTCCCTTTTTTGTTTCCGTTATTTGACAGACTACCAGGATCATCCTGGGTTTTTTCTTCAGCTGCAACCACCCTTTCAGAGGGAAGCTCATCCGCAATTTTCTTAACCCAATTATTTACCATACATTTGTTGACACCTAAAGTACTCAGGAAAAATCTTTTACAGGCATTGAGGCGTTCATTGTTTTGCGTTCGATGGTAGGTCAGTGTAGAACTTCGCCGGGATTTCTTATTTGGGTGTTTCTGGTTGACAGTCTTGTTTTGCACAGCTTAATTGTACGAGACCAGATACCATTATTTGTTTCTCCCCCCCCAAGACAAGTTCCAGAATTTTTGAAACATATCTTCTCTGTTTCTTTGTGTGAAAACCTTGCATTTTCTTAATTTAATTGCATTGCGTACTTTTGAACTAAACATAGGTCCTATCTTTATTTCTTCCTTTTCATTTGAACTTCTTTTCACCAGGAATTTACCATTCTCTTTTTTCCTAGTATATCCTACGTACCTCTTTCCTTTCATCCTTGCAAGTTTTATTTTATTTTTTTCCCATGACCCAGGTGAAGATTTTTTATTCCTTTTTTTTGTCCTCTTTCTGATGGTGCTTCTGAAAAAAGGTGTCTCGTGGTTGCAGGCTTGTCTAATCCAAGTAAATTGTCATCTATTACTTTAGAAATAACATCGGAGCGTTCTGTTGGTCCCTTACTAGAAACTCACTAGAAACGGAAAATTTGCTTACCTGAATTCAAGTAATTTCCCGGTAAAGTATAGTTACGTTTAGCATTCTTTATAATCATTATTTTCTTAACATGTGGTGAAATATGATAATATAATTTTTCCTCATCATCCATGATTGCTCTATGTGGGAGGAAAGTAAAACCATAGCTTAATTGATAGCTCATTTTTCATTACATTTTCCTTTTAAAAAATAAAGGTGGAGAATAATAATATACTACAAAAATCTTACTTCATACCTTGGGAAAGAGATAATTTTTAATATTGTTTATTTTTACAAATCACAATACCTATTGATTATTATATCGTTAACTGTTGCTGTAAGATTTTAATTTTAAGTTATTTTAATTTAATTTACTTGTCAAAATGATCCATCTTCCTTAGATCTAATTTGAGGGAGATGTATTATTTAAAATCTAATTTGATCATATCTAAATATGTGAAAAGGTAGTGATAAATTCTAATAGCATTTATCTGCATAGCTTGTTACTTTCACATTTTTATATAGCTACGAATAAAAACTGAAACCATGATAAATGGCGATAAAAGGGTTCTAATCACTTAGATTAAATTATAATAAAAATGTTAGCCAATTTTAGTGATGAAAATGAAAACTAAGGAAATATGTCCTCGGTTTGCCTTCCATTGTTACACAAATAGAACAAAATGAAACAATAACACATATCTGAATAGCTTGTTGTTTGCATCAATTTTTTTACATACAAATAAAAAGTTCTGTAAATATTGGTCTAAGTAATAGGTAGAGGACAATTTTTTTACTGCATTAAATAAATTTGAGCTATGCGAGATACAAACGTAATTAAAATTTTCCTGTGTTTCTTTTATCTAAGTTCTACAAAGATTAAAATGAAGCAATGACAGGTATCTTATTTAAGAAGCAGAAGAAACCATTTCCAATAACACTTCTGAATGTAATGAGCTCAGAAAAGCTTAAACCTTATAAAAAAAATAACATTCTCCTATGAAATAGCAAAAGTAAAGTTTTATTATGTATATTTTGCACCATTAGTGATAAGACATTGTAAAAACATTTGAGTTTTCTTACCTTTTAGTAGGACTTGACACTGGCACACAGTAGCCATGAGTCAACCAAATAAAATCTGTTGAGATAATAGGTATTGGAAGGGCCAGTGGAGTCACAACAAGATACGAGGTTTTAAATTTCTCTTTTCCGCCTTTGTTTTGGACATTATAAGATAAGAAGTGTTATAAATAGATGCAGAACAGCATATAGAATGTCCCTATAGTCAAACCTCATTTTCAATAATTTTTGAGATAAGTGGTATTAGAAATAGGCCTTCGAAATGTTCGAGAACTACTGTTTTATATGGACACATCTTCAAATGTATCCCTTGAAATAATCCCTTGACGTTCTTGGACAACGTTGGTTGAAGGTCCTCAGCGCCCAAACTTCCGTTGCAACTTTTAGATTACAGCATACTTATTACTTTTTCTCATAATACGCCACTGATAAAGCAATACTAATAAAATAGTAAAATGATATCGACACGACTTAGATTTGGATGATACAAAATGTACATAAAAAAAAGACCTAAAAATTCTAAAACATTACTTCATATTTTCAAAGAATGACTTAAAAGTTTGGAAAAAATATTCTTAATAAATGCACGCACATGACTAAATCAAACACGCATTTTACAAATGTAAATTATATATATATATATATATATATATATATATATATATGTATATATGACTATGCAATGAAAAGCCTTCAGCAACTATACACCAGCTTCGATGGCCGCATGGTCTCAAGTTCTACTCCAGCAATATACTAAACTGTCTAAGATGGGGAGATTGAGGTTCTATTCCTGTCGAGTGTATTGAGAGTGTTTTTTCCAAAATGGTTTTGCACTCTCCCTCCACGTAAATGTAGGTACACTTCCTCTAAAATTAACATTCTAATCGTTTACACATTACTGTAATTAGTGCATAGACGTGTAGCCCGAAAGAGTAGTTAGACGCGGCGCTAAAATTAAAATAAACTCTTGCATTCTGATAAATATAATATAAATTAAATTCTTTGTAGAATTTTTAATGCATTATACATACGCGAAATAAAACGAAACTTAATATTTTCGTAAAATTGATTTTTCCCCTTCTTTTTCTCTTCTTCTTATTATGTGATTCTGTCCTGAGACAGGTATTAACTAGACATCTTCCATTTTCCTCGCTCCTGAGCGTCTTCTTTCATAATTTTGTAGCTTCTTCCTTTCCTGATATCTGTTAGCATTCCAAACCCTCTTCTTCTTCCTCTTTTTTCCTCTATCTTCCCCTCCACGGTCCTCTTCTCTACGAAGTGTGGGGCCCAACCACTATCCTTATAAATCTCTTTCCTCTCTTACTCTCCTCAACACTTCCTCATTCATCACCATGTCCATCCATTTCACCTTCTCCACTCTCTTGATTACTAGCCCTCTTATAAGCCAACAATGATAAATTATGTTGACTTTAATTATAATTAATTATATATAAACTATACACATTTTTACTGATTAGCAGATTACTGTTTTTTTGCCTGAAATAGACCAAAAAAAGTACCAATTGCACAATTATAATTTTATTATTTTTAAAACAATTCAAAGTTTATAGTCCAGAAAAAATATTTCCCTTCACCAAATACCATTCATTGGTAAATAAGAAGTAAAATATGTGTTCTATCCGACTAATATGACAGTTATGTGACCATAAGCAAATATATAAAATTTAAGATTTTTAAAAGTATACGTAATTGTTCTCTCTTTCTATTTATAGCACTAAACCCATTTTAATAACCGAAATCCAACTTTTTATTTAACGAAATTCGATCATTTTTTTCCCTACAAATCAGGGTGTTTACATTTATACATTATTATAACGCTCCTTACTATTCCTCTGAAACCTAGGAGAATCGAATCGAAGCACGGTATCCATAAAATTATTATTTCCAAACAATTAAATGAAACTGATCACACCTAGACGAATCGAATCAAAAAATAATAATTCTCTGCGGAGAATACTTTCTTCAATTCTATAGCGTCGCCAGGCTAAGTTTGTGTAATCGGGGATTTCCGGGTAGGTTCGAGTATATTCGATATATCAGTGTAGGTGTTATCGTGAGTGAGACTGTGCAAATATCAGTTGCTACTAACTACGTGCAGTCCTTCATATTTGTTTGTTTTGTTTGTAAATTGAAACTGTAATGGAACTAATTTACTTTAGTACAGGTTTATCTATATTTATAAAATTAATAGTTTTTTTTATTTTCTCGTGATCGTTACGCGATATCTATTACACGAAAAGGGCTGGAATTTTAAAATTAGTAACCCCTGTGCACGAACATGTGCTCCTCACAGAATTTTAGAAGTTTTATTAGATTTTTTAAAATTTATTAAAAACTAGGTTGGCAAAAATAAAATTAGAGATTTTTTTTCTGTCTGTTTGGAGCAAAGAAAAGAGTTACCCGGGACTCGTGTCAGACTAGACTACCAATTAAAGGGAGTTCAGGGTTTGAATCTTGGTTGGCTGTACTGAGGGTGTTTTTTTAAATGGTTTCCCCCTCTCCCACGACGCAAATGTGGGTACATTTATTCTACATTAACCTTATTAGTCCTTAGCTCATTAGCATGACTTTTAATCATGCGTATGATTTGAACAGGTGCTAACAATAAATATTATATAGAGTGATTTCATGATAGCCCTGATAGGTGAACGTTGATGTGTGTGATTTGATATGAATTTAAAAAATGCACCCCTACTCAAAGCCACAACTAATATTGTGGTTCGGGATGAGGGGTGAAAAATGCTAGGTTTGGATATTTTTTCCCTTAGTTCTTTTTTTTTTTGAACATTTATGATCTGAAAAATGTTTCTGTACCAAATTCCAGTTACTTGAGGTGTGGATGTGGGGAACGTGAGAAAATGTCAGTGTTTTTTACAGTTTTTTAATCAAAATATTTGTTGTTCAAAATAACAAAATAATTCAAAATTTCTCCATTAGACACTTATAGTTTAATTCTTTTAACATTATCCGCCTAAGTAGCGTAGTTAGCTAACGCGCTAGTTTCGTGTTGAGATAGACTGCCGAGAACAGGGAAATCCAAGTTTGAATCTCGCTTGGGTGAAGTGGGGGTGGTTTTTCATAAATGTTTTTTCCACTCTCCCCACGCAAATGTAGGTTAACTTCCTCTATATTAAGCCTTCCCAATTCCTGATCCATTAGCGTAATTAGTATTTAAGCGTATAACCCAAACGGGTAGTAAGACGTGGTACTAAGTGTGTGTGTGTGTATGTATGTATGTATGTATGTATGTATGCATGTATAGATATATATATATATATAGATAGATAGATAGATAGATAGATATATATATAGATAGATAGATATATATAGATAGATAGATATATATAGATAGATAGATATATAGATATATAGATATATATATATATATAGATATATATATCTATATATATATATCTATATAGATATATATATATATATATATATATATAAATTTTCTTCGCAGTTATAGAGTATCTGTCAAAGGTGTTGTGAAATTTAATGACAACTTTTTCTCTCCATTTAAAAAGTTTGTAATCTAACGCCGCTATGCTCATAACAAATATTCAACAACTGTTGATATCACCATGTGAAGACAATTAAATTCTTATGTTTGTACTGAAGTAATATTTTGTTTATTTTGGCCAGAAAAATGTGTTGTTATAAAAATTGCAAAAATACTGGCCTTAACTCACGTCCCCACCTTAAGTGCAACTACTGCAACCTAGAAGTCCCAATTCACCTTAAATTTGAACTTTTACTGAAAGTCTTTAATCTCCGTAATTATTGGTTTGTATTTTATTTTCGCTATATTATCAATATAAACTAAAACGAGGGTGCACGTGTTTGAAGGTCGATTCTTATTAGCGCATAAAGTTGTGCTATCTTTGAATTATTGTGAAAACATATTTGTAATTGCTATATGATAGTTAAGTTTTAAAAAAATGCTGCTATTACCGATACAAAATTATGGATAAATGCATGCATACAAACCCAAGCACGCTGTTCTCTTACGGAGTACGCAAGAAACTGTGTACATAACTTAACAAAACGTACTTAATACATCCTCACTCAATTTTTCCAAACTTCACTATCTTTGTATACTCACTTCGCTTCAACAACATCAATACACCGAATCATACAGCTCCTTTCAGTTTTAAAACTTTAATGTTTCTATTTTCCGGACATTCATCTACAACATTTACCTATAGTATCTTACATGGCCTAACTATTCCTTTTGATCCACTCACACTCTACCTTCATACATTTACTTCATCACTCAATCTACACTCATCCTCTCAACATGCCCAAACCAACGTAATGTATATTGTAATTAAAATCATTGATTGGAAGTAATATTTATAAAATAAGTTTTATGTAAATGTAATGTACAAACAGAACGCCTTAAGCGACCAGTACCAACCATAAATAGTACTAGTTTGCAATCTTAGAATATTTACATTATTATTTGATAAGTAACATAGCTACTGACTTATCAGTCAAACAACATTATTTATGTCAATAAACCCTTAGTTCCTCTAGGATGGGACAGACACTTATGTACGTACAGTGTGTATGAAAGGGAAGAAAAATAGTGTACTGTAGTGGTTTTAGCGGCCGGGGTTCAATCCTCGGTCCCGGCACATATTTATCTGATCACCAAACCCTTCCTTCACCTCGAGCAAGACATCTTGTGAATGTGGGGAATGCCAGGCCTCCACCGTGGTTCGGATTCCACGTTAAACTGTAGGTCCTCCATTTCATCTCACAATCACCCTATCATTACACATTAGCGAAAGTGCGTATAACCCGAACGGGTAGTAAGACGCGGTGCTAATAATAATAATAATAATAATAATAATAATAATAATAATAATAATATAGTGGTTTTAAGACTTTTTGCAAATAAGTGTTTCAAAAACTGTAATCTTCTATAAGGGATATATCTACATATTGTCCCTAACCTCCCCTCTAGTGGTCTGGATTTGTCAGGATAGCTTGTAGGAGGCGTTAAGTTGCTGGCAAGGTAGTTGTGTGGATTCGAAATATTATGTAGGGCTAAGACTTTTGGCTTAGTGAAATTACTAATAGATATTAAATTATTATTATTAGCACCACGTCTTACTACTCTTTCGGGCTATAAGCACTTATGCTAATGTGTAATGGTAGGGTGATTGTGAGATGAAATGAAGGACCTACAGTTTAATCGGTCCCAGCACAGCTCTATCTGATTGCCAAACCCTTCCTTCACTTCTAACAAGACGTGTATTAATGACAACTTGTGAAAGTGTGGAATGCCAGGCCTCCACCGTGGTTTGGTTCCCACGTTAAACTGTAGGTCCTCCATTTCATCTCCCAATCCCCCTACCATTACACATTAGCGTAAGTGCATATAACCCGAACGAGTAATAAGACGCTGTGCTAATAGTACAGCTTAATGTGTGATCCGAACTACGGTGGAGACCTGAAATTCCCCACATTCACAAGTTGTGATTAATACACGTCTTTTCAGAGGTGAAGGAAGGGTTGGGTAATCAGATAAATCTGTGCTGGGACCGAGGATTTAAACCCGGACCCCCAGAACATAAGTCTCTGCCACCTTGCCTCTAGACCGCCAGGTCACCAATATATTAAAAACTGTGATGTTAAATGAAATATGAAAGGAATATAAGCGATTGGACGCTCTAGCACGTGAATGAACTGACTTATTTGTAAAGACTTAAGACTTGGAATGACTGATACTGCTCGCGACCCCCTACAGAACTTGAACTCGGCACACTGGGCTCGACGGTTGTCCTCCAAGCAAATGTGCTACTGATGGCCCGAAGATATAGTCTGCTATGGTCCGATATAGATCAACGTAGTTGCCTCCGAAATAGATGATAATGTGTCAGCCCCGATGTCAACAAATTAAACACTTTTATAGCCCGATCTGGCCCCTTTTTTAACCAACTTGAGCAACATTGTTATAAGTATTCAGGATTCCTCTTTAATATTTCAAATTTGTTACATCATATTCGTTAAGCCAGCACTTTCAGTCACGCACGTCCAAGAAAGTTATGTAAATCATAACAAATATCCCAACATTGCTCAGGGTCGTGACAATATATGTATATAATTACGTTATTCCAATAGAAAATATGTATATACATTTACATATGCACTCACACACACACACACACACACACACGCCTACAGAAAGATGTCATTCCAATAACAGGTTTTTATAAAAAATAAATGTGTGATTGTTAAGAGTTTCCGTATTAAAAAATATGTTCCATTGGTCTGTTTATAAATATCACAAAATATCGCGATTAAATACACATGTATTTAATCAATTTCAATTATTCAGTCAAGTCGTTGAGGGCGTTGCAAATGAAAATATGTTCCAGTGAGGCTGGTAAGTGATTGACATTGTTGTTATTTTTTTCAATACAAGTATTCATGTTATTGTACAGTAAACGTTCTAAATTAAGCTAAATCGATTCTACACCGTACTGAATACTGAATTATGTCGGTATTATATCATTCTTGGGATTAATACCCGCACGAGTGGGCTCACAAAGCGTGTCTGGCCTATATTCCATTCACCGTAGGAATTGACATCTGAAAGGCCTTTTCCCCTACCATAAATCTACTATAGAGTAGGATATTGGTAGGAAAAAAGACCTTTCAGAGAGTAATTCCTACGGTGAATGGAATATAGTTTTCAGGTGATGGAAAGATCTTAGAGTTTTCTTTTTACTTAAAATGTTCTTCGATGCAAATGAGGATATAGTATAAATTTTCAAATATCCCCGACTATAGACGTTGCTGAATTTTATTTACCGGTGGAAACGGGGGAGGTGAGGGCTAGAAATAACCAGGTCCGTAACCAGTTTTTGTTGGGTGTGGGGTGAAGGTATTGTAGCTACTATACATTTTATAAGAACTCAATTAAGATACGAGCCTGGACATTAGCGAAGTCAAACTGCGAACTACGTTATAAACATAATTATAATATTGTACTAGCATTTTTAATATTGAGATTGACTCTCTTTAAATCTCCACTGAGGCAACAGGTATTTTTCAGAACACCTATAAAAAGTTTGTCTTACCTGAACATAATATTTATCCTGGACACATAAAAAATAAATATAATCATATATTTGTTTATCAACTTTTCAAAATATTTGTTTTTCTCTTGAACATTTTGGCTTTCAACTACTTCCCTCTTTGTGTTTTTCTTAAAGTTATTTGCAGAGTTAACAAACAAACAAACAAACAAAAATAATGTTATCGGCGTACTCAAAAACTTTTTATATTGTCTCTGAAATCTAAAATGATTTTTTAAAGTAGTTTTTCAAAATATCTTTTAATTCCTCTTTCATATCAAAGTTTCCCTCAATTTTATTTATTGGTGATCGCTTTTTCCACGGGTTAAAACTTTTTTTATTCTCATTACATCTTCTTTATTTGTAAAATATTGAGGGATACTTAAGATAAGAATGTGCTTGTATTAATGCATAACACAAAGCTAATAACGAATGGTGCGCAAGAATATTAAACACACTATTTTCAATAATGGCGTTCATAATAGGTACGTAGTGAACAATGCATAATGGATAAATTAGATTTAACTATAATACTTTTGTAAATATGATTGAAAATGAATAGGAAAAAATAAATTGTGGATTATGTTACTAATAAGTAAATCTACCATAATATTAATAACAACAATAAAATTAGAACCAAATAAAAACACAATCCTATTTAATCGTACATTCATCAGCATTATCATCATCAGGTTTAGTTCTGCCTCTTGGCAGGTCCAGTTATGATACTCCTACAAGCCTTTAGAACCTGGGCAAGTCTATTGGTGTTTTAATATATTCCTTCAACATTGATCGAATCCAGCATTTTGTATCGCCTTTTTCCTCTTCCTCTCTTCCCATTTATCATTCCTTCACTTGCCGTTTTCGACAGGCATTCCTTTCTCATCCAATGTCCTAGCCAATTAATCCAATCCAATAGTACAAGCACCACTTAAATTAGATTAATTCTATGTTTCAAAATATACAGTTTAATTAACTTGGTTTTTTCGAGTGAACTCTTAAGGAAAGTAGTTTTAAATACATTATTCATGGGATCAAAAAAAAGATTAGCCCTATTTATATTAATAGAATACAATCGATTCAGGTAGTACACTACGTTTCATTATAACCGTTGTATTTTTATTACGAACTAGACCCTTCCCCCTTCGCCCCCCCCCCCGCATTATTTTCAAAATAAAATATAAGCCTATGTTACTCGCTGATAATGTAGCTTTATATTGGTGAAAGAATTTTTAAATTAGGTCCAGTAGTTTTTGAGTTTATCCATTACAAACAAAAAAAACAAATCTTTCCTCTTTATAATATTAGTGTAGATTGATTATGCACTGTTCACTCGGCAATATTTACGATTATATATGCGTCATGCGTGAATACAAGCCCAGAATAGCGAGACTTTACGTTGATTTGTTCAGCTTTCTGTACAGTACGTCACCACGGCCGGATTTAGATCTTGAGATGGGGGGCAAAGGCACTTCAGGTTTGGTGGGCCCCTCGAACGCTGAAATCAAAACACACAGCAAAAGGACAACTCAATGTATACATTACAGCCAGTTTATGTCATGTATAACTGGAAGTGACAATTTATACATATATATAAAGGTACACACACACACACACACAGAAAAATTCCTCAAACCTTATATATTTTATAACATAAATCTTTACATCCTGGAGGCTCTGAGTATTTAGTATTTTATGGGCCATCGTAGATAAAAACAGAGCTGATATCACCAAAATTTCAAATATAATAGCAATATTATTGACGATAATTAAAATATAAGTCATTGTTAAAACACTCATTTATAACTTTTATTCTGTTTATTTTAATAAATTAAAATATTCTATGAAGTTAATTAACTAGCATAATATTACTGTGTAAAGGAGGACCCCTTTAGCTGGGGTACGCGGGGCAATCGCTTCTTTTTACCCCTTATAAATCCTGTCCTACATGCCACACACGTTGAATTAATCATCCTCTCTTGGGTTGTGAACCTTGATGTAACCCCTATATTTTTGAGTATATTGTTCAAATTTAATTGTATTTCCCCGAACCTTTGTGGTCTTGGAGTAAAGTTATCGCCTCAGGACCCGATGTTCGTGGATTCAAACATAGCCGGGGTTGGCGGATTTTTCTTGAGCTATACACATTTGTGGCGCAACTTCCTTCGGAGAGGAAATAAAGCCGTCGGTACCATTTCGATTGTGGTATGTAAAATAATCCTGGAAGGTATGTGAAAATACCTTTCCCGGCCAAATATAGTAAGCTAGGTCCGTTGTTCAGAGTTACAAGTAAAACTCCAGTAACGATAAGGACATGGAGGGAGTGAGGATTGTTCACAGAACTACTAGTAAGACTAGTAACGATAAGAACATGGAGGGAGTGAGGTCTACTGTTCACAGAACTACTAATAAGACTGTAGTAACGATAATAACATGGAGGGAGTGAGGTCTACTAGTTCACAGAACTACTAATAAGACTGTAGTAACGATAAGAACATGGAGGGAGTGAGGATTGTTCACAGAACTACTAATAAGACTGAAGTAACAATAATAACCTGGAGGGAGCGTGTTCTACTGTTCACAGAACTACTAGTAAGACTGTAGTAACAATAATAGCATAGAGGGAGTGAGGTCTACTGTTCACAGAACTACTGATAAGACTGTAGTAACGATAAGAACATGGAGGAAGTGAGGTCTACTGTTCACAGAACTACTAGTAAGACTGTAGTAACGATAAGAACATGAAAGAATTGAGATCTACTGTTCATAGAACTACTAGTAAAGACTGTAGTAACAATAATAACATGGAGGAAGTGAGGACTGTTCACAGAACTACTAGTAAGACTGTAGTAACGATAAGAACATGGAGAGAAAGAGAGGTCTACTGTTCACAGAACTACTAGTAAGACTGTAGTAACGATAATAACATGGAGGGAGTGAGGACTGTTCACAAAACTACTAGTAAGACTGTAGTAACGATAAGAACATGGAGAGAGAGAGAGGTCTACTGTTCACAGAACTACTAATAAGACTGTAGTAACGATAATAACATGGAGGGAGTGAGGTCTACTGTTCACAGAACTACTAATAAGACTGTAGTAACGATAATAACATGGAGGGAGGTCTACTGTTCACAGAACTACTAGTAAGACTGTAGTAACGATAATAACATGGAGGGAGGTCTACTGTTCACAGAACTACTAGTAAGACTGTAGTAACGATAAGAACATGAAAGAATTGAGATCTACTGTTCATAGAACTACTAGTAGCCATACATATGGTTGTTAAAATAAGAATTAGTGTCTACAAATAATATATCTGGCTAACCAGGACCACACGGGGTAGCCACATATTCGAGAAAGTTTATAAAATAACAACAAAATCAACTCTGGTTGATCGAGCCAACTTTACTTGGCCGCGTCTAGAGCTTAGAGACAACTGATTTATTGTCCTTGGCGCTTGCAAGGACACTAAAATGATATTAGGACCACGGAAAAAGATTCCAATTACAATTCTCGTTTCATTGATTAAATATTACAAATTTCACTAGCGTTAACCTCTTTTGTAAGCGTTGAAAAATTGTATTTTGCTGCCCAACACCGTGATAAGGTGGTTAAGATGAGTGGAGGAGGGAGAATGTACAGTAGTCCCATGGCTTCTTTGGTGCTGACTGACAGCTGACGGCTCTGAAAAGTTACCAGACCAAATTATGTATCCCTACGCCGAGCCATATGATCTGCAAAAAACATGTGTTTAGCAGTTGTCACTTCTTACAGTCAAAATTTAGGTATATACCTGAATGTTAACTGTCAGTCAGTCAGCACCAAAGAAGCCACGGGACTACTGTATCATGTATAAAGGTGGGAGTGTAGGGAACGTGTATTAAGAGCAACTTTTTTTTTTAATTTATAAAGTGATTTTTTTTTTGCCAAATAAATAAGATATTATATTCTTTAAATTAACAAATTACACTTGGATACGGGTTTTGAACCCGGGACTTTTGCCTTAGTACGCCAATGCTCCAACCCACTGAGCTATTCAGTAGTATCCCCGTGTTCAGGGTCGTTCTATACTTATATTTCAAGGAGGAGTCTATTCTCATATTCAGGTGTCATTTTTCAATTTATAGAATATATTTAGATACCGCTACAACCGTAATTGGCTATTTAATCCATAAGAATAAAATATTTCTCGGTAAAATAACGTATAGAGATTAATTTTCTTCACATGATGACCCCAACAGTAGTTGAATATCTGTCGAGGGTGTCCTGTAATTTAATGACAACTTTTTCTCTTCATTTAAAAAGTGACTCGTCTAATGCCGCTATTCCCATGACAGATATTCAACAACTGTTGAGGTTACAATGTGAGGAAAATTAAACTCTGTGTTTATATTGAAGCAATATTTTTTTTTTACTTTGGCTAAAAAACTGTTTTTATATAAAAAATGAAGGGACAATTACCTTTTTTCGCGTTCCCTACACTTCAACCTTGAGGGCCCCAACAACTTGAAGTGCGATATTTATTTTGATTACGCAACTCTCGACGCTTCAAAAAACCCATAAAAAAACCTCCAATAACAAAAAATGTTCTATTGCTACCATGACAAATGAATATATTTTAGGTTATCTGGTGATCTAGGGGTAAGGTAACAGAATTCTGTGCTGGGGGTCAAGGGTTCAATCCTTGGTCAAAGCACAGATTTATCTGATTGCCAAACCCTTCCTGCACCTCTGACAAGGCATCTTGTGAATGTGGGGAATGCCAGGTCTCCACCGTGGTTCGGATTCCACGTTAAACTGTAGCTCCTCCATTTAATCTCACAATCACCCTACCATTACACATTAGCGTAAGTGACCTATAACCCGAACGGTTAGTAAGACGGGGTGCTAATAATAATAATGATAATATTTTGTTTGAAAGGGTATAACTAGTTTCCTATTTTCACGTAATATAATTGTGGAACTGCAACAACTTGCGTAAAACGTAATTGAAAATTTGATAGTCTTACATTTTCACGCGTGTTTATAAATTATTATTATTATTATTATTATTATTATTATTATTATTATTATTAGCACCGCGTCTTACTACCCGTTCGGGCTGTACACACTTACAGCTAATGTGTAATGGTAGGATGATTGTGAGATGAAATGAAGGACCTACATTTTAACGTGGAATCCGAACCATGGTGTTTATAAACATATTACACTCGCCGTAAGTATATTTAATTTCATTTATGTGCAACCCCCTTTTTTTTAGTATCGCATCTTAATAGACGTTTGGACAACACGTTTATGTATTAATGGAGCTAATATGTTAGGGGTGCTAAGGGTTGAATTTAGAGGTGCCGTGTACACGCATTTGAGTGGTAGGAGGGAGTAAAACTATTTAAGGAAACCTTACCCCTTTAGATTTAAACCCCAATCTACCCGTAATTGGTAGTCTAGTACATTGCGAGAGTGGCGCCTTAGACAATGCGGCCACAGAAGCGGATAAAAAATGCAACTACTTCTGGAAAATAAAATAATTATAATAACTAAACCGAGATAATTTATATTATAGCAACCCGGCTCGGTGGTGTAGTTAGCTAACTTGCTAGTTTCGTGTTGAGCTGGAATGCCGAGGAAGGGGTGATCGAAGTTCGAATCTCACTCGGGTGAACTGGGGGTGGTTTTCCCTAAATGGTTTTCCACTCTCCCTCCACGAAAATGCGGGCTCACTTCCCCTATATTCAGCCTTCCCAAATCCTAGCCCATTGGTTTAATTAGTTCTTGATCGTATATCCCGAACGGTTAGTAAGATACAGTGTTATATAAATAAATAAAATATTATAGCAAAAATATAAAATCCCTATAAATACATAACAGTTTATCATAATCATAAATGGCATAATTAATAGAAGGGCTTAGAAGTTGGCAGGCATGTATCTATGTATGTGTGTATGTATTTATATATGTATGTATGTATGTATGTATGTATGTATGTATGTATGTATGTATGTATGTATGTATGTATGTATGTATGTANTGTATGTATTTATATATGTATGTATGTATGTATGTATGTATGTATGTATGTATGTATGTATGTATGTATGTATGTATGTATGTATGTATGCGTGTGTGTATGTGTGTGTATATATATATATATGTATGTATATGTATGTGTGTACTGTATATATGTAGACATGTATGTATATAGGTAGGTATAGAGATAGGTAATTATGTATGTAGGTAGAAATATTTAATGGTATGTATGAATGTATGAAAGTATCTAAATATGTATGTAATATAGAGATAGAAATTTACGTATGTAGGTCAAAATGGAAAGATTTGAATGTTTGTAGCACAGTTTTTATTTGTATGTGTATATATATTAATATATGTATTATGCAGAACTGCCGTCGTTTGAATAGAAAAGTGCTTTGTTCAGTAGTTTTACGTTTTATTAATATTTACATTTGAATTCCCATTGTATTCTAGGAATGTGTAGCTTTTGATGAACGAAGCATGAGCTTGTGTGAAATTTCATAGAGAATACTGGGACACTGTGCTGCATCTGAACAATTTCCCCTTACCGCTATTTTTTGGTTCAATCAGAACTCTTCAGAATAGAAGGCGTATAAATACAGTCAATTTTCATAAGAAGGACCTTTTATAAAATAGAAACTTTTTTTTTGTGGCCAAAGTTGATAACATTCTGTAATATTTCTTTATTCCGCGTTCACACTCAGTAACTACCAGCCTAGTCGCCGCTCCAAGGCCAGAGCTCACACTACTCGGCTGCCGGGATCTGTCGCCAACACTAGGGGAGGGAGAATTGTCCCGTTATAACTTTTAAGGGCAACGTTCCCCCATGCCTGCTCGTTTTCAGCCAGTGCTTGTCGCTACAATTCTATTATTTTGTTAGTATAATTTTATAGTTGTTGATAACATTTATGAAAAGTGTCAGCCGTAGACCGCATTACTTGACGTATGATCACGTGAAAGTATATTTAGTAACTTTTATAACTGTAAGATAAGACCCTTCCTGTCAAAATTGGATTGTACATACAACACGACTTCATAAAAGATATGAAATAATACAATAAGAATAAAATGGGGGGGGGGGGTATGTTGAGGGACTGTAACAATGTTAATGCTAAAGAATAACAGACAAGTAGATAATATATTTATATAATTCCAAAGTTCAAAGAAGTAGAATTGGCAAGCACCTTTTTAAACTTTGTAGCGGAGTGCTCTTTGATTGTCTTAACGATAACATTAAAAAATAGTCTCAAGCTCTTAGAGACTGGGCGGGAAACAATCATTAGGTAGTTTCCAAACGTAATTAGAGAAGAAAACATTGTCAGTAATCACTACTCTCACCTTTTTCTGATCGCCAAGGTGATATGCCTCAAGGTCAATCAAGTGTCATTTCCAAACAAACTTAGTACAATTTTCACTGAAAAAAAAAAATAATAAACATCAACGATTACCACACCGATAATGTTGAACCAGTTTTTGTTTTTGTTTTATTTCGAAACATGTTAGGAGAAAATATAATCTGAGGATAAAAAAAATACCATTATTTAGATAAATACAGTGATCATATAAAATTATCCATGCAACAGTACAAATTTAGCAATCATCTTAGAACCATAATAAGAAAACAGGATTTAATTAAAGCAATTTTCTTTTATTTACGAGAATTGTAAAGAAGAAAAGATTATTTATGACTTAATCCAAAGATAGACGTTGATGATAAGTCATAGAAAATACATCTATATTTTGTCTGGATACAACGGATCGTTAATCCACGTATTCAAAAGAAAACCCAAAATTATTCCGGACTGTATTGAGATTCGGCTTTCTGTGTTAAGTCCGATACACTACAGTAACCCCACGGCTTCTTTGGTGCTGACTGACAGCTCACAGCTGACTTCAGACAGTTAAAATTTAGGCATATACCTAAATTTTGACCGTCAGAAGTAATGGCTGCTAAACATATGATTTTGCAGATCATATGGTTCGGCGTAGGGATACATAATTTGGTCTGGTGACGTTTCAAAGCTTTCAGCTGTCAGTCAGCACCAAAGAAGCCATGGGGCTACTGTAACTATGCCTCCTAATAATCCTGCCTGTTGAAATCAAATTTAAAATGTTACAATATTAATCACAAACAATAACCATATCTATAAGTAAGAGGAGAAGATAACAGAAAGTGTGCAAGTGAGAGGAGAAGAATGGGAGGGGTTAAAGGAGGAAGAGTGGTGGAAGGTTATAGGAAGATGTAGGAATTTTACTAAACTGTTCTGGCCACAGGCTGGAAACAGTTGATGATGATGATGATGATGATGATGATATATAGTCACAGCTGTGGTAAAACTGTTTAAGGCGATAGTCTTGTCTTTTCTTCCTTTACAATGATGGGGAGGTTGGGGTTTGAATCAGATGTGGATACGTTTCCACTAAATCCTACCGTCCTCATTTCTATACCATCGGTGTAAATGGGTGAACACCCCAGATGGGTAGCGTGGAAGTGAGGAGAGGGGAATCAGTTTAGAAATGTGGTTGGACCATTTGGTCTTGAACGATTGTATCAGAGACAGTATTTCCCAAGGGTTAGTTTTCTCAATCTTTCTCCATGCAAATGCTGGTTTGTCTTTTTAAAATGTCTCACTCAGTTTTATTATTATTATTAGCACCGCGTCTTACTACCCGTTCGGGTTATACGCACTTACGCTAATGTGTAATGGTAGGGTGATTGTTATATGAAATGGAGGACCTACAGTTTAACGTGGAATCCGAACCACGGTGGAGGCCTGGCATTCCCCACATTCACAAGATGCCTTGTCAGAGGTGAAGAAAGGGTTTGGTAATCAGATAAATATGCTCCGGGACCGAGGATTGAACCTCGGCCGCCAGCATAGAAGTCTGACACCTAACCCTTAGACCGCCAGGTCACCGACCTCACTCAGTTTTAAATATATTATAATGAATACGAGCTCTACTCTTGAGGAAGCCAAGGGTGATAATGTGTGTGTATGGCTTTTATAGAATTGATTATTTTTTATCATAAACATTTATTCGTATACATATTTTGTAGTATACATGATTTATTATTAAATAATAATGATTGTAAACTTGGCTGTTCGTATGAAATTTTTTGACTGTTTGGTTTTTTTAGAAAAAAAAATCAATATTTTCGTCAATTAAGGGGGATATTTTGTATTAATTATTAATAATTTTTCAACCAGGCTAAGTGTAGGGCAAGGTTTAACACCTTAACTTTACCAAAATAAATAAATAGGTAAAATATATAATACAAGGGCTACTGTTGTCTTAATCTATGGCCCAGGGATGGTGAAGTTAGTTTATAGGATGTGCACCCGCACTAGCGTAGATTCTAAATAGTCAAATATATATTATGTAAAATTGCTTATATCATAGAAATTATTGGTTTTATAAAAATATATTCCAGATTAAAATATTTTAAATTTTAACAGCACTACAACTTTATGATGACAAGTGGTTTCGTATCGCAAATGGTTGCGAATATATGATCAAAATTGTAAACTTATGCTTATATAATGTTCCCTTAAAGCTATTTTTATTAGAAAATGAAAATTGTAATTTTGTTTTTAATGTTAAACAGGGTCTACTACCAAAATTTAATCAAAATCGTGAGAGAGGATTTTGAGACAATCGATTTTACCTTATTTTGCCCTTAAGTAAACTACCCTTAATTTTAGAAATAAATATATAATTTTAAAAAAAAGAGGGGTAGGGAGAAATTATAAAATCCCTTGATACCAATTTCTAGCCTGATTGGTAAATCTGCTCTAGACCGAGGTACAGACATACAGACGGCATAGTAAAATCCTTTTTTTTTTCAGGGGGTTATGAAACGTCAACATTTATCAAAATCTTTGAGTTCAATTTTTTTTTTACGATCACAATACTTCTCTCTCCGAGGGGTCGAGATAAATATTACATGTGTAAACCTGGACTAGGTTTCTTTAGTTACTGGTAGAGCAAAGAATCTGCCTTTCATCGAACCTCTGGATAGGATACTGGGTAGCTACAATATACCCAGACACCTTACCTGAGTCTCTAATATTCCTACATAAATTAAGTGTAAAATAAACTTGGCTACTTTCTGACAAATAACTTTGAGAAATTATCTTCTTAGCTGATAAGTTTACTAAGTTAATTAAGGTTACCTTCAAACTGGGAAATAATGGTTACACAATAAATTATCAAATGCACTAACATTGCCTGGTAGCTCTTAACCAACAATAATTTATAAATTCAAACAAATATTATAACCAAATTTATTTGAAATAAAGTCAAGCTTTTCGGGTTTGTTTATTTCTTAGCTCCCTCTGCAAACTTGAGGAGATATAAAGCTAATTAAGAAACTTACAAGTATACTACAACCACAACAATGAAACACATCACAATTTAATAAATTAGATTACATCCAATAGTTTTAGCGGTGAATCCCAAATAGTTCCCAACAATATTAAATAACGATGTTTTCATCAAATAATGCCAACAATTAAATATTGTTATTGAGCTCAAATATACTAACTTTGTGTTTAAGTGGCGTTGAAACTTAACTACTCAATCTTCTAATATTATTTGTTGAGTGCTTAATTGTCACTTTTGTAACTAAAGTTTATAATTATTTATTAAGAAAAGCTCACATACCATTCATTATGAAGCGGTGAGGTACCATCTGCATTTTTTTACCTTTGTGTCATGTCATTCAAAGTCACCATAGGGTTATCAAAAATGATAATTATTGGTTGTTTCTTCTACAATAAATACCCTAATCTAGCCCCTCAGGGTCAAACCAGTGTGTTTCACAGCTTAATAAAGTGAAATTTCATAGAAAATCACTTGCGTGGACACTATTTCTCTTTGTACACCTTTTAGAATAATCACAAGGTATTTTTTTGTAACGTTAGCGATACTAGCTAATGCTACATTATTATTACCCGCCCCAAATAAACCAATACATACAGATATCCTGCAATAATAACACTATCAAGACTAGCTAGTTTAAATTAATACTTCCCACTCCGATTAGTGCCGATACTCATAGACATCCTGCAATATCAAAGATTTACAAAACTTACTATGTCCAAAATAAGTACTTTACTCACTTATGGTATCTTCTGGCTTAGCACGAGTTACATTACCAACTAGTTCACATCGAACTATAGATTTGAACGGTGCATCAACAAGATACTTCAATAGGGTGATCCAGGACTGCGTTGATTGTCTCAGCCGGGCGACAGACAAACCACTCGCAATCGTAAACAGCCAACTCACCAGAGGTCCGGTCTACGTGACTGGATGGTGTACCAAGTTTTGACTACCAACTCATCAGATGTCCGTTCTATGTGACTGGATGACGTACAAAGTTTTGACTACCAACTCACCAGATGTCCGGTCTACGTGACTGGATGACGTACCAAGTTTTGATGGTTGTTAACAAGAGAATATAGTCGTGCTGCTAGTACGTGTTAACAACGTGGCGTTGTATTTTTAATATGAAGATTTCCCACCCCTTTATCCACCGCCTAGACCTATATAAAGCTGGTGCTCTGTTAACATGGTTGATTAATTCCGACACATCCACGAGTGGTCCTGGTCTGGACTTGGACATAATCGCTCCAGCATGGCAATATATAAGCTCTCTATATTTTATTAAATATTTAAAATATAAACGACCTTTAATGGGTTTGGGTAATTGAACATTTAGTTAAATATGGGATTTTAAAATCGTTCTGTGTAATCTTCTGTAATTTTTCACTAGAAAATTTATTTTTGAAGTAATTTGTTTTATGGAATACTTAATGTTTCTTTTTGCCGATTGGTCTTGTTAATCGGTAGCCACTTTTGGATTATTTTTCTAGCTTGGAATAATTAGTTTAAATATAAATTTTTATTGCACTTGTGGTTACCAATAATTATTTGAACTTTAAAATTTTATAATGTTTCTTTTATAGGTAATATTTTGTAGACGTACTTTCTTTGAAGAAATTATAAAAGTAATATATTTTTGTTGATTTATAAGCTATAACTTTAACATTGACCGATTCGTTTATTGAAAAATTACCAGTTTTTTAATATAATATTGCTTTGTTTTCTATTATAATTATAAATATTAACAAGTTGGAATCTTCTCGATTACTTCAAAGGTGGTGGAAGTAATATTCCCACAGAAGTTTGAGTTATGTCGGGAAGTCAAACCTTTGTTTAATTTAATTTATCAGAATTTATATTTGAATTTAAATTTAATCTTAAAATTAAAATTTGTTTAGTCATAATTCACAATGCTGATTCAGGCCTTTTGTTAAGTGTTTAAAAGAGGCTCTTTAAGCTCTTTATTATTGTATTAACGATTTTTTATTATTATTTGGTTTCTTACAGACTAATTCATATAAATAAATAATTTACTTTGAGATTGTGAAATATATCCTAAAATATATTGCGCAACAGCAGTCTGCCATATTTATATGTTTTAACACTCTTCACTTTGCCTTGTGAGGTCATGTATTTTTTATTTACCTCTGTTGTTTTACCTTGAATAAATAATTAAAAATTGTCTCAAACTTGCAAATGTTCATATTTTCATTTATATTAAATTCCCTATAGATTCCGTCCCACCCTCTTCCCGGCTATTATGGCCTCTAGTGGTTAGAATTGGAGGTAGAGAACGGTACTTTATTATGGTGAGATTCTCAGAATTATTATTTTCATAGCAATCAAAACAAAACAAAACCAACACCACTGACAACCTACACATCTAAACACCGTTTATTAAATGGTTATTATAAACTATGTACAAATACAATGCTTTACATAAATACTAATGGAGTTTTAAAATAAGAAGTAACACAACAATAACGCTTCTGGATTCGCACAAATAAAGAAAAGTGGTGGGAAATTAGTTTCCGCAGAAATTACCTTTTCTGGGAAGAAAATTTTAAACATCACCAAACTCAAAATTGCTCATTTTTATGCTACCAAAATAAATCATAATTTAATTTAGAAACCTGATCATAAATTATCTCAAGCTGAAAACATTCATTTAAAATAATTAGGTTAGCAATAGTAAAATTAACCCACCTCGGTGGCATAGTTGGCTAACGCGCTAGTCATGTTGAGCTCGACCACCGAGGACGGGGAGGTCGAGGTTCTAATCTCGGTCGGGTGAACTGGGGGTGGATTTTCCTAAATGGTTTTCCACTCTCCCTCCACGTGGATGCGGGTTAACTTACTCTAATTCAACCTTCCCAATTCCCAACCCATTAGCGTAATTAGTACTTAAAGCGTATAACCCGAACTGTTAGTAAGACGCGGTGCTAAATAATAAAAACAGTAAAATTATTCTTGACCCATAGTTAAACCGTAGAGAATAAGTCAGTTAGGTGACCTGGTTGTCTAGGGGTAAGGTGTCAGACTTCTGTGCTAGCGGCCGGGGTTCAATCCTCGGTCACGGCAAAGATCTATCTGATTGCCAAACCCTTCCTTAACCTCTGACAAGACATCTTGTGAATGTAGGGAATGCCAGGCCTCCACCGTGGTTCGGATTACACGTTAAACAGTAGGTCCTCCATTTCATCTCACAATCACCCTACCATTACACATTAGTGTAAGTGCGTATAACCCAAACGGGTAGTAAGACGCGATGCTAATAATAATAATAATAATAAGTCAGTTGCTCAGATCAAATCTGGATAATCTAAAAATTATTCATTTCTCTAAAGGAGACGCAACCGCAATCCTAATACACCACTCAGAACTGGATTTGTAAGCCACCGTGGGTACATTACTGGCAAAGAACCAACAACAGGGTCAACTTTCGAAATAAACTAACCGTACAGGTTAATACTTTATAATGTGTACTTAGAGTTCAAGAAAGGTAAACAATATGAATTAACTTTATAAACCTAAATTTAATTTTTAGTACTAATATTATTATTATTATTATTAGCACCGCGTCATGCTACCCGTTCGGGTTATACGCACTTACGCTAATGTGTAACGGTAGGGTGATTGTGAGATTAAATGGAGGACCTACAGTTTAGCGTGGAATCCGAACCACGGTGGAGGCCTGGCATTCCTCACATTCACAAGATGTCTTGTCAGAGGACAGATAAATCTGTGCCGGGACCGAGGATTGAACCCCAGCCGCCAGCATAGAAGTCTGACACCTTACCCCTAGACCGCCAGGTTACCCTAGTACTAATAAAGTAAGCCATGTCAAGGCTAACTCGAATACTTACTCAGCTTTAGAATTATGAGCTCAAACGTTAATTGCCGCACTTATAAAACTAGTCTACCTCATTACACCCCATTTCTTTCAGGACCCTCCCAATGATTTCTTCCCATTGGGTTTACCAGTCAATACCTTGAACACGGTTCTAGATACTTCCACTCACGCCACGTGTCCTGCCCGCCGTAATCTGCCAGATTAAACTATCCTAACAATAAATTGTGATGATAACTTAATGAGCGAGTGTATTATTTTCCTTAGTTTCCACTCAAATATCGTTATTGCTAGATAAATTAGTTTCTAAATATTTAAACTCATTAACTAGGTTAGATGTAAAATGGAATATTGTTCGCTGTAATATCAAATTATTATTCCCTATCTGTGTTTTATGTGTGCTCATATACTTGGGTGGTTTTAGCGTTCACTTTTAAACCTATTTCCTTTATTATCTTTCTGATACACTTTCTGAATTTCTTTCGACAGCTTCCTTAAAATTACATAAAGTTAAATCACCTGAATGTCTTAATTACTGCATTGTACCGTTTAGTGTCAACCCGTTCCTACTCTCCTGAAATACCCTAAGGCTACATTAAAAAGTAATGGAGAGAGTGCATCTCCTTGTTTAAACCCTTTATGTTTGTCGAAAATATTTGATAATTGACATCCAGCTCGTTCTCTACCATGCATATCAGTTAAACAAAACTCAAGTAGCTTGACAAGTTTTTTGGGGTTCCCAAATTTAACTAAAATTTCATATAAATTGATCCTTTTAACTGAATAATAGGACTTTTTAAAATCTACGAATATGTATAAATGTATGAACTGTAATTTCGCACTCCCACTTTTCTTTTTACTTTCTCGCTATCTTACAGGTAGAGAAAGTATTATGATCGTCAAAAAAAAATGAACTCAAGATTTTGATGAATCTTGACGTTGTATAATTCCCCTTGTTGTGTATTGTGTGTCTTTGCATTTTGCTATGCTCATTTGTTTTATTGTTATTATATTGCCATGGGCCTGTAGGTTTGTTATTGTTGTCTAAAATGAAGCGACCGAACAGGGTCCTCTTTGTGTTCATGTGATACATTAAATAATAGTAAAGTCTGAGTTGTTTAATTCAGTGGTCCTCCGGTTGTTAAAAATAGGGATTCCTCAGCCGTCAATCCCGAACACCCCTGATTCCAAAAAAGTGGTTTATGACTTTCCGTCTGTACGTCGGACTAGAGCCTAAACTATTTTACTGATCGGGCTAAAACTTGGTATCTAGGGTTTTCATAGGGTTTCCCCGAAGGATTTTTGGAACTAGATATCTAACCCTAAAAATTAAGGTTATATTCCATTCACGGTAGGAATTACTCTCTGAAAGGTCTTTTTTCCTACCAATATCCTACTATATAGTAGATTTATGGTAGGGAAAAAGGCCTTTCAGAAGTCAATTCCTACAGTGAATGGATTATAGTTTACTGAAGGGTAAAAAGACAAGTCGATTTTCTCTATATCGGCTTTAACGATTTTGATTAAATTTCATTTCTAAACATTCATAAATATTACAAACAAAAGGGATTCTCTCAATATTTCGGCAAAATGACTTCAAGGGCTCCGGTCTGATGCGTAAATAATATTTTTTTATAATATCTTTTGAACTTTTTGAGATATGATATTATTATCGTTACAAATATGTAAAGTCTCTTTAATATACAAATACTTTAAAAGAAGCATATTTTTATAAAACCAATAACTTTCAAACTATACGTAAATATGTATCTTTTTAAACTTTTCGAACACAAAAGGTAAAAATATTGCGACCGCAAAAGAAATTTAACCTGAAATGTTGATGGATGTTAACGTCTTAAGACCCCCGAACGGTAAAGAGTGGTCTTTGCAATGACGTCTCTCTGTGTGTCTGCCTAAACTTAAAATTAAGAGTAGTTTAAGAAAGGGTGAACAAAATTGATTTTCACGGTTTTGATTAAAATTCGTAGCTAGGCGTTGATTAAGATTATAAATAAACTGGCTATTTTCATTTTACCATGAAAATGAATTTTAGGGTACCTTACAGAAGCAGAAACTTCCGTATCTCCGCAACTATTTGAGATACTAAATAACTTATCATTGCAAATTGTAGTACTAATAAAAAAACTTTAAATAAAATATATTTTTATAAAACCAACAGTTTCTTGGATATTTGCAAATATATTAATACAATTTTGTGAGCTTTATTGTAAAGAGATACTACTTAAGTTTTGACGCAATAATTCTCCAATGCCATAGAGTAATTAAATATAAGTAGGTCTCTAAAAGTTAATGTTGTTTTTCCTTAAATCTCTTAGGATAAATATTTGTACAACAATGATCTATATCCATTTTAGACTCAATAGTCAATATTTACCATTTTTATTGGTCATAATTTATAAATGAGGAATTTAATAGCAATGCAATGGCATGAATATTTGCAACACTTAATAAAATGTCGAAAATTTTAACCGGAAGTTGAAATTTTAATACGAAGTGTTGACCCTTGTGGATCCAGCATTGATCTTTTTTATCGGTCTAAACATACAAATGAGGACATTAATTATTTAAAAACAAAATTTAAAAATTTAAAACCTAGACTAAAAAAAAAGGTTTGATATATAAATAGTAAATTTATGCTTGGGTTTGCTAGTGTATATTATTTCGTTTCACATTTATTATGAGTTTTGAGTAAATATCTCCATTTTCAAACAATAGAGCGAGAAAGTCTGTGCGGAGTTCCATACCATTTATTTTCTAATATTTTCCGAGTAATCAAAATCTGATCCATTATTGATCTATTTCGTCAAAATCCACACTGATGGTCCCTAATTAATTATTCTCTTTGAGTATAAGCTAGGTCAAATAAGCCTAGATTAATTTACGCCATATAGTGCATTCGTTAATTATTATCGTTCCTAATTAATTATTTCCTTTGAGTATAGGCTAGGTCAAATAATCCTAGATTAATTTACTCTGCATAGTGCATTCGTTAATTATTATTCAAACGAATCAAATTACTCACTACAAGTAAAACAAACCTTTGAGGTTGTACTTTAAATTGAAACCTTTCTTCTGTCCTTTATTGATACAAAACTTTAGCGTTTAAATATTTTATGACAGTATAATTCTAAAAAAAAAAAGCCGCTCACAAATTGCGAGAGACTCCTAACCAGTTTGAAAGTAGACTTTTAACTTCTAATGAAATCTATATTTTTGTCTCCCTGGTTTATTTATTTTAAAGCACCTGTGAGCACACTGACTAAAGAGTCAGTCTCGTCTGTTTTGGAACGCTGGTGACGTGCATACAGGGATTCAACTCCTATCCGGTTCTATTGAAGTGTTATTCTTACATGGTTTCCCTCTCTTATTCCACGCAAATGCAGTTGTTTAACCTATACAATGCTTCCATTCTAATCACTGTCCCATTATAAAAGTGTAACATATGCTTACAACGAGAACAGGTAGTAAGACGCAGTTTAAAAAAAAATCCTGCGCTAGAAGTCAATCTAACGACCGCCGAGCCATGAACACTATTCGATTTTGTTGATTGAATGTTTATTTATTTATTTAGCACCGCGTCTTACTACCCGTTGGGGTTATATGCTGAAATACTAATTACGCTAATGGATTAGGAATTGGGAAGGTTGGATTTACAGGAAGTGAACCCGCATTTGCTTGGAGGGAGGGAGTAAAACCATTTAGGAAATCCTCCCCCCCCCCCACCTTGTTCACCCGACCGAGATTCCAACCTCGNATACATAATTGTTGTCAGCCTACAGCTCGAGTCAGTTTTTTATTCAAGCCATACATTTTCCACAACCGGTTGGCTAGGCCTGTCGTAGCTTCATATGCCAAACGATTTAGCCTAAGAAACCCTTGTGTTAAAAACTATTAACTTATTTAAAAAAATAGTAATACAAATTTATTAAAAAAAATAATAATTACTTAATGCGAAATTTGAAAACTTTTTTTTTCTCTGCCTTTTTTTTACAGCGCGTTTTATAGGTCGTTAGGGATATTTGAATTTAACCACGATTTTTTTTTAGCACCACATCTTACTACCTGTTCTGGCTATACGCTTATGTCCTAATTACGCTAATGGATTTGGATATGAGGAAGGCTATATTTAGATGTAGCAAGGAAGAGTACGTACATTTGGATGGAGGGAGAGTGTAAAACCACCCTCAGTACATCCAATCGAGATTCGAACCTCTATTTCCCCATCTTCAGCAGTTTAGACTACTGCGAGAGTAACGCATTATACCATGCGGTCACCAAAAGTGGGTTTAGCGCTATGCGTAGGGATGAATGTGGTTTAATTTTTAATAAGAAATGTATCCATATCTAAGTGGAAAACACCCTTGGTATACGCGGCTGAGACTCGAACTGCCACCGCTCCGTCAACGACAAACCCAAACTAGACGAGTTTGACATCTAGTATGAGTGCCCATCACCGATGTGAGTTGTTCTTTATCATAAATCATTATGACAATATAGTACTCTTTCCATTATAGCTCGCAAAGTTAGATTAGCCTAAGTTTTGTAAGTGGGAAATGTAGGAAAACTGATAATTTACTTGTTCCATACTATCTCTTTCTTAGCTCAACCGTTTTGTTATCAAGAGGTGTCGCCGGTCAATGGTTCCATCCGTCTAAGTCAAAGAAAAGGATAAAATAACAAATAATTTTAACATTCGCAGGGCTACATACTTACATGTTATTTTACTTATAATTTGTTTTACTATTCATCATTGGTGAAAAGTAATGTGTATATGTTACGGGTAATGTACAAAATCTATATGATGTCGTGATTAGCCGGGAGATGTAGGCATTAGCCAGGTGCATTAGATAGTCAGAAGGTGACCTGGTGGTCTAAGGGTAAGGTGTCAGACTTCTGTGCTGGCGGCCGGGGTTCAATCCTCGGTCCAGGTACAGATTTATATGATTACCAAACCCTTCCTTCAACCTCTGACAAGACATCTTGTGAATGTGGGGAATGTCAGGCCTCCACCGTGGTTCGGATTCCACGTTAAACTGTAGGTCCTTCATTATAATCTCGCAATCACCCTACCATTACACATTAGCGTAAGTGCGTATAAACCGAACGGGTAGTAAGACGCGCCGCTAATAATAATAATAATAGATAGTCAGAAATAGAAAGTAATTTATCTCATTTACGACACTAGCCAGCAATACTCGGATAACATGGAAAAATATTTGTAAAACTAAAGCATGTTTCGAAATGAATTTTATTTTGAAACAATATTTTGAAATTGTACAAAAAAATTGATAGTAGCAGTGCACTAGCATTCGAAATGCCTTATGTTATGCTGTATTTACCACTTACCTAACCTAGCTTAACCTAGCCTAACTTAAACTAATCTAACATAGCCTAAACTCACCTAACCTAATCTAATTTAACCTAACTAACCTAGCCTCAACCATATAAATTGCCACTATCCTAGTACGGGTGGATGTCAATATTATTTGGATAAACTTCGAAAAACATCATTATTCAATCACCTATCAGTCAAAATCATCTACATATTTTGAATAACGTCAACATTATCTGGATAATATTGACTTTATCCGTGTTCAGACTTTACCCGTAGCATATATAAGACTCCAATTACTGGCAAAATGAACATATTTATGGTAGTTGTATTATTTTTATTAATTTGCTAGCACCGCGTCTTACTACCTTTTCAGGCTATGACTACGCTATTAAGCCAGCGATGAGGAAGTCTGAAAGTAAGTATACCCATTATTGCACGTAGAAAAAGAGAAAGAGTGAAAAACCACCCTCAGTACTCCCAACCGGGATTCGAACCCCGATATCCCTGTCATGGACAGTCTAGTATAACACTAGAGTAACGCGTTGGTGGTTACGTTAAATGTACAAATATTGTAGGAATTTAATGTATCCTTAATATAAGATCATATAAATTTCATGACTGATTGACTTTGTAATTGTTAATATTTGTTATCGCCTCTTTGGTGTATTTTGTAAAGTATTTAGCATATATTTAATATCGCCAACATATCCCATTAAAAATAATTTATTTATAAATATATTTTGTTTTTTTGTTATTTTCTCAAGTGTCCCTCAGAAGTAAGACTTTTTAGTTAATGTTGTTTTGGGCTATATATAATGAGTGTGTTCGTGTCGAAACTTTTTAAAATTTGAATGTTCTTTCGGGGGATTCAAATGTGCTACAGTAAAAGACAATACCCGCTTCATTGGTCGTATGGTCTAACGCGCTACTCTCGCAGTAGACTAGACTGCCGATGACGGGGAGATAGAGGTTGGAATCTCGGCCGGGTGTATCGAGGTTTAAAAAAAAAAATGTTTTCCACTTTCATTCCAAGCAAATGCGGGTACACATCCTTTAAATAAAACCTTCCTAATCCCCAAAATTATTGGCGTAATTATTACATAAGCATATAACTCGAATGGATAGTAAGATGCGGTGATAAAAAAAACTTGTCATCTCTACATGTAAGATTGAAATTGAAATATAAAATACTGTAAAGCTTCGATTATCCGCGAGCGGATGATCAGTGGTGAGGATTATCCGCGAGGGCCACGAAAACATTTGTTTAGTTACGAACCTAAAAAAAAAGGTAATAATTAAAAAAAACTACACGGAAACTTTACCTCATAATACCAAAACAAGAAATAAACAAAAAGGAAAATAACTACATGTAAAATTTGAACCAATTCTCCAATCAAGTTTTTTAAAAAATGGGGTGTGGTTGTGTCATGGACACGGCCGTGTGTTGTACGTGAATACGTTTATGTAACGGGTTATATTTTTTTTAAATAAAATATTTATATTTATGTATTTAGGATAAAAGCAAGGAAACAAATAACCTCAAAATGGCGGCGCTTCCCCCTCCACCGCGAGCAATGCGTCACTGTTCTCGCTTATTCGCTTATCGTAATGAATTCTTTGATCCTCTAGCTATCCAGTGGTATAACTTAATTTTGGATGTAGAGGATAGATTCGAAACTACAACGCCATACTGTAGTTTTGGTAATATTTTTTTATTCTAACACCTTATTATATTCACTGTCACTACTTTAAACTAATGCTTTATATACAATCGATAGATTTTAACGACAGCTGACGATTAAAACCTAAACGAACATCGTAGCTTCTCCGAGTCAAAAGTGATACTAATTGCAAGTCTCGATACGCAGCAAAATAACCTCAAAATGGCGGCGCTTCTCCCTCCACCGCGTGCGATGCGTCACTGTTCTGGCGTATCGTAATGCATTCTTTGATCCTTTAGCTATCCAGTGGTATAATTTAATTTTGGTTGTAGAGGATAGATTCTAAACTACAACGCCAAACTGTATCCCCCGATTTTGTTATCATTAGGTTTTTTGGATTGCCCCCGTATGGTAGCAAATTTAAAGACGTATTCACGTCACAAACCAATTTCAATCCAAGCCAACAAAAGGGAAAATACAATAGGCTCTACAGTGTGAAGGTTAAAAAAATTACTGACAGGTTTTTGTGCATCTAAATCCTATAGGCCTTCTCGGAATTTGTGGATGAGTGACATACAGGCTCTTGCTCTTTTGTTTTGGTCATGGATTTCACATTCTCTGATCAATGACCTTGACGACCCGAGTGGGCCTCCAGTAAACTGCTCCTTTAGTGGAGCAGGAGCAATCTGTTACTGCTCCACCACTGGACCTGTTCCTTTTACCCGCTCCTTTTTGTCACAGTCACTATACTCGTATCTACTCCCAGCCTAATTACTTTTAGGACTGCGTCTACTGCCCGTTCGGGCTATACGCATTTATACAAATTACGCCTATGTGCTAGGGATTAAAATGGTTGATTATAGAGGAAGTGCATCCACATTTGTTTGAAATGAGAGTTGAAAACGTTTAAGGAAATCGCCCTCAGTACACCCAACGGGAATCGAACCTTAATCTCCCTGTCATCGGCAGTATATTCTAGTGCTAGAGTGAAGCCAGAGACCAAAGGATGGCAACCTTTTTGGTATCATGGGCTTTATGGGTTTTAAAAAAAGTTAGGTTTGAAAAAAAAGTACAGCAAATTCCCGGTTAGTAATTAGCTATTAAGTTCATTTTTTGAACAAATTGTTTGTTTGCTAAATATTTTATGGGCTGGATAAAATCAGTCAGTCAGTAGGTTTCAGACCATTGCCTTATACCATTTGATCACCAAGAGGGTCCCTTCAACGTCACTCATCAACGTAACAACTTATTGTGAGAATACATCACATACTGTGCTTGTACTGTGGAAATAATGTTTTGTACTACGAGAGCTTTCACCTTCAAAACTTATTTGTGACTCCCAAACCTACTCTAAGCTAAGCCTATATAATAGATAAATAAAGTTGCGCCGGACCTGATCTCAGCGCTCTGACAAGAACACAAAGCATCCATCCACTTCCTTTCTACTGTAAGATTGTTCCTAAATCTCCAGGGCATAAAGGAACATGGTTGCCCCGGACCTGTTACAGCACCTTCTCTGCCAGAGACGAAGAGCAAGGTTACTCCGGACCAGTGGCAGCTCGTAGCTAAAATTAATAGGGGTGCTGCTCCGGACATTTTTAACCTTTGATTTAAAATTGTGTGAGAGGGAAAAAAAACATGTATAAAAAGAAAATTTATTCAGGAACTTGATAAAATCTTAACAAAAAAATCATTTTTTACTGACTTTAACTTAAATTGTTACAGTTCGAGCTTGATCTATTAATTTAAAAATTAAATCCAATATTCTTGCTTTAATTTGTGCAAAAGGTTCAATAATTTTCTCCTTGATCTCGGGATGACAATTGAGGAAATTTTTCTCCATTGAAAGTACTGCAAGAACATTTAGTCTTTCTGTTAAGAACCGAAAAAAAATTAAAATAGAATATCTGGAAGCAAAATAATAATCTAATTCTCCACTCTTCTATACTTTATCACATTCAGGAATATGGCACACGGTTTTTAAGCACAACACCCACTGAGTAAAAAAAAAAACTTCCTTCCACCATCCTGCCAGAGCTGGCACTGCGAGATCAACAGTGCTCTCTATACCTGACAGCCCCGCCTTCCTCCCTACCCCCCTCCTATGTGCGCATGCGCACAACAGTCAAACACCACGTCGCTGGCTCTGTGAAGCGCAACGTTCAATACAAATATCAAATATTTTTTTATCTTTTTCATAAACTGGGGGATGGCTACCGAAGTAATTACATTAAGCTTAAGGAATATATATTTTACTACAAAAAAAAAGAAAGAATTAAAGAAAAAATGACTCCTTATATTAAATGTTAACGATAATATCAAGTGGAAATAGGGGTGCTGCAGTTCCGCAGTGCCTATACACTAGCCGCCACTTCTCCGGAGCTGTTACATCGTATATTTGATCCGTGGACCAGTGACAAAAAGGAACGGCTCCTTTAGTATGTCAGAAACAGGTTGTGAATGTGACGTCAGAGGAGCAGTGACAAAGTAGAAGGTTGTGATTTCACAACCTATCTTTAACCTCCAGTGGTGTCAGTTGTTAGTAAGCGTGCTTAGTGATAAGTAGTGTTTTGTGTTTCTTTGTCAGTGCTCAAGTTTAGTGTTTCGTTAGTTCCTGAAATTAATTATGGCTGAAAGACGAAAGAAAGTTATGTTAACGAAGGCACAAAAACTTGAAATGATTTTTAAAACTGTTTCTTTGAAGCAGATGTGTTTGGATAACGGGATCGGGGAAACAACATTGCGAGACGTTGTAGAGCCAAAAGACAAATTGTTGGCCTTTGCATCAGTGTCGGACAGTGCTTCTGGGATGAAAAAACGAGAAACAATGAAGAAATACACCTATAATGAACTTGACTCGGCATTAGCGGAATGTATAGCTCAGGTGCAAAGTGATGGCACCCCCGTGTCTGGTCCTATCATTGCAGCTAAAGCATATATATATATATATATACATGCTAGGCCTTGAAGAAAATTTTGATGCATCATCCGGTTGGTTGCATCGTTTTAAGAAACGTCATGGAACATGGAATAAGAGATATTGGTCTACACGGAGAGAAGCTGAGTGGTGATCAACAAGCAGCTGATGATTTTCAACGTGATTTTGAATAGTTTGTGTTGTCTGAAGATATGAACAAATTTATAACGCTGATGATTTTTTGGTAGCGTCTTCCCACTCGTACTTTTAACATTTGAAAGTTAACATCAAGCGTCAGGCCACAAAAGTAGCTAGGAAAGAATTACAATCTTGCCATGCAGCAAAGCTGTGAGTACTCACAAACTTAGGCTTCTTGTAATCGGTAAATCTAAGAAACCGAGGTTTTTTTAAGGGGACAACAGCAGAAAATGTACCAGTTGATTATTTCAACAACAACAAAAAAAGTTGGGTGAACCAGTAGATTTTTAAAGAATGGTTTGAAAAGATTGTTGTGCCTCAAGCACGTAAACATCTTGACTCAAAAAATTTGCCAAAGAAGGTTGTTTTGTTTAATTGACAACGCGCCTTCACACTTAGCTAGAAGTGTGCTTAAATCTTCTGACGGTAAAATTTTCTCCCCCAAATGTTACTGCGCTGATACAACCTATGAACCAGGGATTCATTGCAACCACGAAGAGAACATACAGAACAAAGTTGTTACTGTCAAAAATCGAAGAAGGCTACAATCTCAAAGATTTTTAGAAGAATTATACAATTTTGGATAGCATTTGCGATATTGCGTCTGCATGGAATTACATCAAACCCTCAACCCTTGTTAAATCGTGGAGAAAACTCTTTCCATTATAGAAACAAATGTCAACCAAAACATTTGTGAAGAAGAGAATGAAGTCATGCCGACCGATATACTAGTTGATATCCGGTCCGGGAGGTGAGAATGTCGATGAAGAGAACATAGAAGAGTGGCTGGAATGCGACGCAAGTGAGCTGGGGTTTGAACGACTGACTGATGTAGACCTAATGAACAAAGCAATGGGAATGAACGAGAACGAAGAATAACAAAGTGAAAGTGAAGAAGCCTGCTTGGATGACACACGAAATTGCTTAGCAGGACGTAGATGGATGGATTGCTTCAATATTTAGAGGAACAAAACGACAACGCACATCTGGAAGAAAAACTCATGTTAAGGAAAGTACAATCTAGAATTTTAAAAAAGGTGTTTCCAAAGCAAGAAGCAAAAACGAGTGACTGATTTTTTTTAAAGGCGTAACTGAACACTTTTTGTTAACAGTATAGTAGATATTGTTTTTTGATTTCCGGTACTGTTCTTTATTTTAGTTATTTAGACGTAGAGCAAAGGTTTCTGCTGTACTGTATATATTTTAAAAGTTTTACATATTATGCTTTTTGTACAATAAAACATAGTTTTTATGCTGAACTCTTTTTTTTTCGTGTTTGCACCTAAGTTTTAGTCTTTTTTTTTATCCGCGATTTTCGATATCCGTGGTGCCCTTGCCAGTCAATTCCGCGGATAATCGGGGCCTTATTGTATGAAAATTCTGACTTTATAATAGAGCATGATTCCTCTGCGTCACTGTGGCTTAGTGGAAAATAAACTCTAAGAGACTCTGGATGGATTTAGGAGGGGGGGGGGTGATGATTATACTTGCTATTTTTATACAAATAAATCATTTATAAATTCTCTTGGCAACGAGGAGTTTGTAAAGATCAACACAACATTTATAACTATACTTCTTCTTGGCAACTAGAGCATCTTAAAGGTTAACAAAATCCTTCCTACAAATTTATAAAAGTTTGTTAGTATATACTTTTTTGTTTATTAACGTGAATTACTACTTGTTCAAGATGTACGCATGACTAATTACTCTAATATGGTAGAGATGAAAAAGGAAATGTTTTAGAGGTAATTTACCCACATTTTCATAAAGAAGAGTGAGAAACCATTTAGGAAAAATCTTCCTTCAAGAGACCCGACTGTGATTCAAAGCCCAAAATCCCCGTTATCAGCAGGCCAGCCTAACATAAAAGTGAAGTCTTACATAGAAAATTTGGCCACTAGAGCGAGTCCCTTTGTTAGTATTTCACGCAAAAACCATAAAACCGATTTTTCCAAAATTTCGTAAGGACATAACTTGGACGCGCGGTTAACATTTAACGGTTAAAATTTACGTCCGCCATTTTTCTTCAATGTAGCGGCTACAAAACTTACTTGTTTGTCTTTTTCTCGGGTTTTTACTTATCGGAATTTCATTTGACCCACTTTGAAAGGGTTCTAAATATACTTACGTACTATCAAACACATTCTGTTTGAATAACGGGTAATTAATTATATAGTCATTTATAAATCTTGTAAAAGCTATATATAATAAAGAATCAAGAAAGCAATAAAAGTTTGGTGTTTTGTTTTTGGATAAATTTATATCTAAGGGATTGAACTTGCATATTATCATTAGTATAAAAAATAAATATTACCAATGGAAATTATCAAAAAAATATGTTACAAAAGACTTCATTGTATTAATTTAAATTATTTTAATTTTACTAAAGCCTTGAAATAAGGTAAATGTTTCACTCTCATCACAAATTTTAAGTCTATCATCAGATTTTAATTCTGCATCTTCGATCTGTAATTTTATTTTATTAATAAAAATGTACTGAAGAACAAGTTTATTGCCTTATTCGGTGGCTGCTTGATGTAGGAGGCTACTTTCACAATAGACTAGACTGCAGATGATGGGGGGAACGTGGTTTGATCCCGATCGGGTGTACTGAGGCTGATTTTTCCTAAATAATTTCCTACTCCCTTTCCATGCAAATGCGGGTATACATCCTCTAAATTTAAACTTTCTTATACCTAGTTCACTAGCGTATTTAGCGCCTAAACGTATAACTCGAATGGGTAGTAATACGTAGTGCTAAAAAAAACATTGGCATACATATGTGGCTTTGAACATTTACAACAGTTTCAAAATAGTTAACCTAAGAACCAAAAACTCGTTATCTTTTAAAGGGCACGTCCACATAATCAAAATTCAGCACTCGTACCAGCCCAATGTTCAATACAGCGACGCTTTGTAATGGAGTTCCAAACCAAAAGGTCCACGCTATCCGCATATTTATACTAATGGGATAACGACAAATAAAGCCACATTTACTTTTAAGGGAAAATGGAAAATATTTTAGAAAAAGCCAGCCTCATAACATCCGGCCACGATTCGAAACCAGATGTCCCCGTCACTGTCAATCCAGTTTATTGCGAGTGTGACACCTTCAACCATGTGACCGCTGGTGTTTTATTCCTCTTGAGACCACTTTAAAAAAATATTCTCAAAGAAATTACTATTTAATTAATGCGATTACGTTATTATGTATGTAGAAATATATCCTTGCATTAGCCACAAATAAATAGCCTATTAACTAAATGGGGCGAGTAGTGGTTGGTGAACCAGTGACGTGTCATGGCTTGTTGCCAAAGAAAGCAGAGCCTGTTTAAACTGCACTGTGATCTGTTCTCATCGATCTAAAATCATTTTATTTGGCCAGCTATCAACGGAAATACATTCCAATGTGACTTATATAGAACATATCCCATGCATGATTGTTCTAATGGGGGACCAAATGGATGAGAACAGATCTCAAGTACAATTCTTAAACAAGCTCACCTTACCCTGGCAACTCTCCACGACACGACACTGTTGTGAACATATTGGACACTACTGATAAAAGAGATAAGATGGGGTACTTACCACCCTAGTCTAAGGGCCAGTTTCATAGTCAAATTTAGTACGCCTCAAGTGCGTCGCTACACTAAGTACATAACGACACCTACCTAGACCAGAATGGAATGGTCCCGTTTCATAGTCAGACTTAGTACGTCTCAAGTGCAGTATTATACTAAATATAGGAAAACCAGGGGCTTAAGCAGGATTTCATATCTGGGTGTAAGGAGGAGAGTGGTTAAAGAACTTCAAACTAAGACACACTAGCGCTCCAAACGGTTGGGCACGGAACTGCTTCAATCAATCGATTTAACTATCGATCAAGCACCACCTATCGATAAAAATAATCTGCCATATCCAATCACTTTTCAATGTCGATATAACTATATTATATTAGTGTTTACGTACAGGAACATTGTGTGAAACTTGTGTGTTTTATATTTATTCCTTGTTGGTAGATAATGCTTTGTATTATTTTATATTTGGGGGGCAGGGGTGATATACCCCCCTGTCTACACCTTTGAGGACGATACCTACCTAGACCAGAATAGAATAGGCCAGTCTCATATGTGAACCTGGCTCATTCCATTCAAGTTTAGGTAGGTGTCGTCCTGTTTGTAGTAATTATGTAGTGTTTTTTGGGGGGAGGTGGGGAGTTCAGTATTTTCTTAAATTTTATTACAAATGGAGAGGGACGTCCAGAATACATCTTACATAAGGTTTTTTTTATCAGTGTTTATGAGACAAAATCTTTAAAAAAACGTTTTTGAAGAAAATTATTAAATGTTAAATATCCATTTACTGACTAACCACTTATTAGTTGATAATTTCAACTGTTTTATAAAAATTATTGAAATCTATACATAATATTACGCATCCATCTCATCTATCAATCTAATATTTACCAATTCGTAAAAAAAAATACGTAAGATAGAAAGGAGGTTGTCGGACAATCTTACGAACCCTTACTTGGGAGAGACTGGGGGGGGGGGG
>CABFVX010001236.1:154869-180230 GCA_902151425.1 Timema shepardi
GGGGGGGGGGGGGGGGGGGGGGGAAGAGAACGGGGCTCGAAAGGCACGGGGGAAAAAACCTTACGTAATTTAATGGCGGTCTCTTAAGCTACGGACATGCTGACAAGCTGCGACCAGGACGACAGAGCAATGTTATTTATAAAGAGTAACACAAAGTCGCTTGCTTCTGTGAGACTACAACTTGTTTGAGAATATAATTAATTTGCTTGTTTAGAGAGAACACTTCAAACAGCACCCAAATACGTTTTTTGTCACAGCTTCCCTGGTTTATCTAATATCTGTCGTAAAAAGTATTTCTTTCTCCAACCAACAAACAAATGTTGGACACGTGTCCATTTATAATCCGCAACCATTGATTCTTCCCTAGACGAAACCCTAACGTGGCAAGTGTAAACAAATACGTAATTTTTCCACTATATATTTTTCATAACATATATGTAATATTTGTTTAAGCTTAAACATTTGTTTAATATAACTAATATTTATAAAAGTATTAATTTAATAATTTAGTTAAGTTATAATAATACATGATCATAAATTTAAGATCATATAATATGATAATTAACACCAACACATTTACATTTTAAAACAATTTATTCAATAATGAAATAAATAGTCATAATTCAAGAAAAGCAGTCTATGATCTTGTTTGCATAAAGTATTTAACTATTTTTAGTAGATTATAAATATTTTAAATTATCTAAATTTGTTTTGAAAGTTATTATCCTTCCACTAATTCAATGTTATTATCAATTCACAGCAGTCAAATCATAATATTATATTGGCCGACCTCTTGGGCTAGTGGTTAACAGCGCCTGACTTATTGATCTCGAGGTCCCGGCCGGGTGTGCCATATTCTTTTCCCGAAGGGGAATTGTTCCTATGGTTGTATTGGTCTGGTTAATTAGGCATAGAGTCCTCTTACACTATCATTAATATTGTATCAATATATTGCGTGAAAATGTTTCAACCTTAGACGGTCAATATTATTGTGTAATTTTTAATAATCACGTTCAGTCAGCGGAAGTGTTGGGTATCTGAAATGAAATAGAGCATTCATTTTAAGTCATACTTAATGTATTAATAGACTACTATTTATTGATGTATTAATACTAAAACTTATACTAATACTACCCCATAAAACTAATGAAAATAAGCTCTTCTCAGAAGTTTTTTTTTTCTTACATCCATTACTGTTTCCAGCCTGTGTCCTGGGTCAATTATTTTATTCAAGTTACGTATTTCTCCACTAGCGGTTTGTAGGCCTGTCGTAGCTGGAAGTATATACATTACCAGTCTTTTATAAAGTTAAATAAAACAGAACTGCTATTGAAGGAAACATACAGTAGCCCCATGGCTTCTTTGGTGCTGACTGACAGCTAACAGCTGACTTCTGACAGTCATCATGTAGGTATATTCCTAAATTTTGACTGTCAGAAGTGACAGTTGCTAAACACATGTTTTTGCAGATCATGTGGTTCGGCGTAGGGATACATAATTTGGTCTGGTAACTTTTCAAAGCCGTCAGCTCTCAGCTGTGAGCTGTCAAGTCAGCACCAAAGAAGTCATGGGGCTGCTGTATAATCTAGCAGAAGGTCGTGAACAGACTGAGCTAATATATTGTGCAATAACCATACGCTTTGCACGGTGCAAAATATTGATGAAGCTTCAATAGAAATTATGAATTTTTATATTATTCGATACACTACGCCAAGGACTTAGTCAGCCAATAATTTCAGGGGGGTTTGGTGGGCACATCCCCCAATTGCTGTAAGCTAGAAAAAATTCTAAATGATAAAACAGTTGTAGAAGCTCTTTGAAGTGGGTTTTTTTTTTCATGACTAGGAAAATTTCTAAATATTAAAGAATTTTTGAAACTCTGTGAAGTGTTTTTTATGGTAACACAGCCCCCTAATTTGTAATTATAGCTTAATTTTGATATTGTTTGAACCGCAAATAAAACGATACCTATATATTTTGTTCATAAAATTTCTCGGAAGGGCCTTTCACTACGCAAACCTCCAAAATTACCCTTAAACGGTCAATATTATTCTCCAATACGAAATTTTGCGCAATCATATTGAAGGCGTAATGTGAGCTTAATGGAACTACATAATAATCATCATCATTATCATCTCATCGGGCCGAAGTAACAGTCCAGGCTCAGAAGACGGTTATATATCCGCCATTGCCAGTAGAAGACCAGGAATATCTATCAAACAAACCCTGGTGTCATATGCTAAAAAAAATCAAAGCAGTAAAATAGTTATTAAGCTAAGCTATCCGCATTTAATCACGCTGATGAGCTGTAGATGAGGAATGTAAAGCTTAGAGGAAATGCATCCTGAGTTGAGGGATAGATTGTAGGAAACAATTTAGGAAATACCCCCCTCTGTACATCCAGTCAGGGATGGATTCCCAAAATCGGCAACCCAGACTAAAATAACCTCATATATAGTCTGCGTTTCCACTTATGTGGGTTGTAAACATAAAATTGTATTTAAATTCTTACTTTTAACATAATGGTTACTAACTGCATGATTCATTATGTGGGGCTGAGAAAGGTAGTTCAGAAGAATTGTTCCTACATTATTAGAGGATGAGGATGTGAGAAATATATTGAAACATCCACGACCAAATATATACATCCGAGATTCGAGGACCTCCCCATCACCTGGAAATCTGGGAAATTAAGAGATAGATCCCTTTGACCTTGAGACCACCCGGAAGACGATAAACGAAACATTTTACACTCCAAGGTAATTAGGTAAAAAAAAAAACAGGCTCTCGGGACTGAGCCTCCAATGTGACTATTATTATAATTATGATTGTTTTGTGGATGTCGCTTGGAATCTAGAGATTGCGCGACGTCATTAAAACTGTCGTCGGTGTGTGTGTGTGTGGGGGGATTAAGGTTATTAAGAGAAGGGAGGTGAAGGTTAATGGGAGAGGAGGTATTGAACTTAAGTCTCGTAGTAATAAGTAATAACTGTGTAAACCCGGCCCGGGGAACACTCAGGCCGAGACATCACTCACTCTCTCGTATGATCTGGTTTACCTGTGATGGGGAGGTCGGGGTTTGAATCCTGGTCAAATGTTCTGGGGGTGGTCGTTTATTGCATTGTTTAATCCTCTACCACTATTGCGAGTACATTTCCTCTCGATTTTACTTTAATTATTCCTAACACCTTAGCGTAATTAATACATTTATAGTTTATGTTTGTGTGTATAACCCTGAACTGTTATTGTTATTATTATTATTATTATTATTATTACTATTAGCACCGCGTCTTACTACCTGTTCGGATTATACGCACTTACGCTAATGTGTAATGGTAGGGTGATTGTAATATGAAATGGAGGACCTACAGTTTAACGTGGAATCCGAACCACGGTGGAAGCCTGGCATTCCACACACTCATAAGTTGTGATTAATACACGTCTTACCAGAGCTGAAGGAAGGGTTTGGTAATCGTATAAAGCTGTGCCGAGACCGAGGATTGAACCCCGGACCCCAGCATAGAAGTCCGACACCTTACCCCTAGACCGCCAGGTCACCCTTAACTGCTATCAAATACATATATGTATATATAACATATATGTATATATATAACATATATGTATATATATAACATATATGTATATATATAACATATATATATATGGATTTAAAAGTTTTAACAATAACATATATTTAACAGTTAATTTTGATTACGTTTAAGATCAAGCTATTCTCGTTTAGAAGGTAATGTTCTATGGACAGAATAATTTTTAATTAAACCAATAAACATATTAAAATTTATTTAAAATTATGTGTATATATATTACTTAAGTACCGGTTTGGGATATATATAATGTGCGACTAAATAGGTGTGTGTGTGTGAATTGTAATGAATGATATTTTTTTAAATTAAATTAATTTATATAATTATTAATTTAACTTAACTAAACAATATATTGTGCATGGAACGAAACTGTTTACATGAATATATTTACGTGAACAAATCTTCATTCTGGACGTGTAGTCCAGAGAAAACTGTCTCAAAACCACCGCCCTAAGGCATCGTTCAACCACCCCCAACCCCCTCTTCTTTTGTAGATGTTGTGGGTGTGCAGCCCAGGAAGATCTAAGTTCCTAAAGTCTTTACGTGGGGAGAAAACCCGATGAGTTTTGAGTAAGTTGAAATCTATATAAGACCCTTTCCCACAAGCGGTTACATCAGCTCGGTTAAATAGCTTGTAGCAGTGCATCTCGGTCATTCCACGTTGCCTCTGATCTCTATTTTTTTTTTACACTTCGAATTCTCTGATAAAATAAATTTTGTTGATAATATATTCGCAGTCGTAGCTAAAGATTATTAGCATTATTAGTATCGCGTCTTACTACCCGTTCGGGTTGTACGCACTTACGCTAATGTGTAATGGTAGGGTGATTGCGAGATGAAATGGAGGACCTACAGTTTAACGTGGGATCCGAACCACGGTGGAGGCCTGGCATTCCACACATTCACAAGCTGTGATTAATACACATCTTGTCAGAGGTGAAGGAAGGGTTTGGTAATCAGATAAAATATGTGCCAGGACCGAGGACGTAGCTAAAGAAAATATTATATAAAAGAATCTTCATGTGTACTGTACCTGTGTAAATACTAAGATGCATACCATAGCAGATATTCTGTGCTGTAAATTAATAACTTGCAATTTAAATGATTTGAATATTTTAAGCATTTGTAATTTATAGTAAATTATTTATCTCTTATTTCTCTCCAATACTGGGTTCCCCCTCTCATTTTAATTATTTTTTTAATAAATAAGAGCAATTTTATTATGATCTCAACGGAGATATCAGTGAGTCACTGGAATTTGACGTATTCCCTTAAACAGGTGAGACAATTTCATAGAAACAAGAATAGCTTTAGACCCGCTTTAGTGGCCGCGTGGTCTAACGCGCTACTATCCTGTTGGACTAAACTGCCTAAGATGGGGAGATCGGGACTCGATCCCGGTTGGGTGCACTGAGGGTGTTTTTCCCCTAAATGGTTTTACACTCGCCTTCCACGCAAATTCGGGTCCACTTCTATTTGATTAAGCCTTTTTAATCCCTCTACCATCAGTGTAATTAGTACATGGGTGTATAACCCGAATGAGCAGTAAGACGTGGTGCTGAAAAACATCTTTAGACCTTAACTTTGTTACCATTTGTGCTTAGTTTTCTGAATTAAGTTAATGAAACATACTGTTAATACATACTTTTGTATTTGTAATATTATACAAAATTTAAAATAAAGATATACGTCTCCGGTCAGGATAGTACCAAAGACTATGTACTGAAAGCATACATGCTGAATTTGTGGACCTGATTTGGAGTATATCAGAAGAGTACAAGTTAGGTGCAATAAAAAGCGCACCATTGGTTGTAGACTCTGAGCTGCGTATGGCAAAAACTAACTTAGCCTAACCTAAATATTGTAAAGCAAAAGAGGTTGTTTCTTGTATTTTTATTATATTATTGTGAGGATTAAGGTGGTTGTTCCCAATAGTTTTATTATTTTATTGTAATAATTGTAAAAATTAAGTGGTAATTCCCAGAAGTTTTATTATATATTGTTGTAATTATTGTAAAAATTAAGGGGTAGTTCCCGGAAGTTTTATTCTATTTTGCTGTAATTATTGTAAATATTAAGTGGCTGTACCCTGTAGTTTTGTATTTTACTTTAATTATTGTAAAGAATAAGAGGATTGTTCTCTGCAGTTTTATTTTATTGTAAATATTGTAAAGAATAATTGGGCTGTTTAAAAATCATGGTTGACCTCGGTAGGCTTGGTGTAAATTTCTCGCCTCAGGACCCGTTGTTCGTGGGTTCAAACACAGCCGGGGTCGATGGATTTTTCTTAAGCAATACGAATCCGTTGCACAGCCTCCTTCGTAGTGGAAGTAAAGCCGTTGGTCCCACGTAGATTGTGGCATGTAAAAGAATCCTGGAAGTTATGCGAAAAATACCTTTGCCGGTAAAATTAGTAAGCTCTTTCACTCTCGATTATATAAATTTTTGTGTGCTCATGTAAACAGTGTGTTCAGAAATTATAAATTAATTAGGCCGATATCAAACAAATGTTTCTTTAAAACATGTTTGCCATGTTATACATTAAAGTTGTACTTCCCCTGTTTTATTTTGATACACGGTCTAGGTGCGCTCTTCACATATATCTTCTTTCCCTTTTGATATGAGGTTTTCTCTCTCTTGTGCGCTTTTGATGTTCTCAAAGTACTGAAAGAGGGAAAGAATTGAGGGGTTTCAAACCAACTTTTTGAAAGTAGCATTAATATAATTTTTTTTATATTCATACTCCGTGCCTTGGCTAGTAGCGATTATAAAAGTAATTACATTAGCAATGTCATTTAAGTTTTAAAATACTTTTAAATTGATTCCAAATTGTTTCAAGGGAGATTCAATGTTTAAAAAATATATATTTATTGAGTCTCATGTTGGCAATCTTCAGCACAGTACACATGCACACACAAAAGAGGAGTAGTTTTATACATTATTTAACTAACTCTGAATGTAACAAACAAAATAGATGACAAATAAATAACTCCATGACAAAGTTATCAACAGATTACTGGGTTGATATTTTTTGTCTTGGCACTGCTTCTTATTACCCGTTTAGGCTTACGTTTATATTATTTTATTATTATTATTATTATTATTATTAGCAGCACCGCGTCTTACTACCCGTTCGGGTTATACGCACTTACGCTAATGTGCAATGGTAAGGGTGATTGTGAGATGAAATGAAGGACCTACAGCTTAACGTGGAATCCTAACCACGGTGGAGACCTGGCATTCCTCACATTCACAGTTTATATTATAACTAAGACCAATGTGTGAGGGACGAGGAAGGTATATTTTAGCATCGCGTTTTACTATCCGTTCGGGCTATACGCAAATTTACTATTTACACTAATGTATTAGGGATTATGAAGGTTTTAATTTAATGGAAGTGCACCCGCATTCACGTGGAGGAAGAGTGGAAAACCGTTTAGAAAAGCCACCCTCAGTGCACCCGACTGGAATCGAACACCGATATCCCCGTCTTCGGCAGTCTAGTCTAACACGAGAGTAGCGCGTTATACCACGAAACTGCTATTTTCTGATATTTTCACTATAAGTTTAATCAATTTAGTCAAGGCGGGTATGAGGAAGGTTAAATTTATATTAAGTGTACACGCATTTGCATGAAGATAGAGTGAAAAAAGCATTTAAAGAAAATCACCATCCGTACACCAGGCTAGGATTCGAACCCCGATCTACTCGTCATCGGCAGTCTATTCTGTTTCAAGAGTGACGCCTTAGACCAAGGGTCCGCAAATATTTAGTAATGTTGTACCGAAATATTACTGCAAAATCTCTCAGCGTGCCAACCAACCTAAGCCCACCCAAATCGTTTATATTTATTACTAGTTAACCATTACAACTATTAAAACATATTTAAGTTAATCTTGTAAAATGTAGATGTAAAAAGTTTCTAAATCGAATATATTAAATAGCTACTGTTTCTTGAATATTTTAATATAAATCAGATGCATCAGAATAAATAAAAAAAGCTAAATAAATTATGTGTTTTGCAAAATTTAATTTCTGAATACATTATTTTGAAATGTAGAAAATAAACAATTGAATCATTGAAATATAAAATGCGTTTTTATTAAAATTATTACTCACATCAATGGCTTTAATTACAAATAATGGTTTCATATTATTTTTATTCAAATCGCCCTGCGTACCATTGAAAATTATTCCGCGTGCCACTCTTGGCAAGCATGTGGTAGGTTGCTGACCCTTGCCTTCATTAGACCATGGTCCAACAAGCTTTCTATCATTAGTCCCACAATCATCCACCATTTCTCCACTCTTGATTTTTTTATCTATAAAGATTATGTGTATCCCGTAAATTCAATCGTTCTTCAAATACTTATATCTCTATCTTATTTTTAGAAAAATAAATAAATAGAATAAACAAAATGTTAATTCTCATATTTAACTATTTAATTATCTTGTAACATTTCTGATAGTTACCGGTAAAGGTTATTTTTGTTACACTCCAATACTATTTGAAAGTTATTGCTGTATTGGTGAGCTTAAAAGACGTATAAGATTGACTTTTAAAGACGACGTAGTTTCCTTACTCGTTCGGCTGAAAATTGCTGTGAGATCGAACCTGCCTTAAACTATTAAATCACAGAAGTAAGTCTGAAGTGATTAAACATTTTAAATAGTTTGAGGATTAGCTTGTAATAAGTGGTTCTATTTCGGAAGTGTAGCAAGTATTTCCCCTGTCAGTGGGAACACTACCATTAAAAACCGAGAATCTACGGTCCAATTTTCATGGTAAAGTCCTATAATAAAATGTAAATATATTTTTTTTAGTTCAACAATGATAAAATGTTAATCCCCATTAGCTTATAACCCTAATGGGTAGTAAGACGCGTTGCTAAAAGATTATCTTTTCTGTCAGACAAGGCTTCTTTTTTTTTACATTACCAGTGCTGCTATAAATCACGTCTGTCCGTATCTCTCTAACTAAAAGTAATGTAATCTCTTAGTAAAAATAAATACGGTGATTTACAATGGCACAACGAACATCAAAAAATTAAATAAATGGAACTGAACTCCACATGGACTTTCTCGCTCTAGTATTTAAATAGAGATATTTACTCAAAATTCGTAATATTTGTGAAGCGAAATAATATACAATAGGAAACCCAAGCATAAATAACACTATATTTATGTTAAATATTTTGTCCCGAATTAAAATTTTATAATTTTATTTTTTAAGAATTAATGTCCTCATTTGTATGTTTGGACCGATAAAAAAAGATCAATCTTGGGTCCACAAGGGTCAACACTTCGTAATAAAATTTAGACTTCCTGTTAAAATTTTAACATTTTATTAGGTGTTGCACATCTTCATGTCATCACATTGATATTAAATTCCTCATTTATAAATTTTGAACAATATAAAATTTAAATATTGACTGTTGATTCTAAAACCAAGGCCATAGAACATTATTGTACAAACATTTCTCCTGAGAGATTTAAGGAAAAACAACATAAACCTTTTGAGAAACTTACTGTAGCCCCATGGCTTCCTTTGTGCTGATTGACAGCTTTTAAAAGTTACCAGAACAAATTATGTATCCCTACGCCGAACTATATGATCTGCAAAAACATGTGTTTAGCAACTGTCACTTCTGACGGTCAACATTGAGGTATATACCTAAATTTTGACTGCCAGAAGAAGTCAGCTGTGAGCTGTCGGTCAGCACCAAAGAAGCCATGGGGCTACTTTACTTATATTTAATTACTCTGTAGCATTAGAGAATTATTGCGTTAAAACTTAAGTCAAAAATTGTATTAATATATTTGCCAATATCTCAGCACCTATTGGTTTTATAAAAAATATATTTCATTTAAAGTTTTTTTATTTTTAGTGGTGCTACAATTTTGCACTGGTAAGTAATTTAGTATCTCAAATAGTTGTGGAGATAAGTAAATTTCTGCTTCTACAAGTACCCTTAAAGTCATTTTCATAGGTAAATGAAAATACCCATTTTGTTTATAATCTTATTCAACGCATAGATACGAATTTTATTCAAAATCGTTAAAGCCAATTTTTTTTTCTTTTCGCCCTTAACTAAACAAATCTTAATTACAGGGTTAAACAGACAGATGGCATTGCAAAAACCACTTTTTAGGATTCGGAGGGCCATATAACGTTGACATCCATCAACATCTGGGGTAAGATTTTTTTACAGTCGCAATACTTGACCTTTAATGTTCGAAAGTATTTTATATATATATAACAAAATGACTATTATTTTATATTTATTGTTTTTGGTTTTCGCATAGTGGCTATATTTGTTTTACAAGACGCTACATTCTTTGCAATTTCAAGGGTTTACAGAAACAAAAATATCTCGGCCTCTGTTTGATCAATCCACATGAGCGAAAAATAATTTAGTTTGGAAAGTAAAGGGCTACAAGTTTGTGTATGTAGCATTTTGAACTAATCTCAATTCTAAAGGGTGAAATTTTTGCCTAAAACTATAGCTTTTTTTAAAAGAAAATCCAGTTTTCAGGGTGAAATATTTTCATTAAGGAAAAGAGTCAACAAACTACAATTTTTTATACAAGTAGACATAAACTACTTGTCCTCACACACCAAGTTTCAAACCTGAGAATTAACCCCCTTTTTAAAAAAATCAAATTTTGGGAAATTTGAAAAAATTGCAATTTTCAGAGCTTTATATCTCAGGTGGGGGATGAGATAAAAATCTGAAACTTTGGTCCATAATAGTAAAATATAATAATAGTATACATACACAAATTTGAGTTTGAGAATTGTCTACAAGCTGAGATACTGAAAAGACAAAATTAGAAAAAACTGCACATATTAATAGGTTTGTATACAGTACCTCTACTAGATTAAATTTTATTTGTATAAGATATGTTTTTATGTGTAAAATATATTTCAAGCACATAAATACATAGGTGCTTATAATTCTACCTAAAATACAAATTAAAAACTACTACCTCATTAACAAACTAAGTTTGGTGTTTGGCAGAGAGCTGAGATATTTCTTCGCACAATTTAGGGCTGATGTTATGTGTACGACCAGTCACAGTTGAAAGTTGCATTGGCATGATCTTGATTAAAAATTATTTGCACATGTACACAGGTTTTGACATCTCTTGAAATCTTAAAAGAAATTTTTGGTCCTGCTGGCTTGTATTGATGAATTTTGAAGTAATTATATCCGGTGCACACTTACTCAATAACCCCAAGACATCATTATCCTTCATTTACACACGCAACTATGTCTATTTTTTTGGGAGTAAGAACGAAGAAGCGTTTGATACTTTGTATTCAGAAATTGAAGTGTGGTATTGGAATATATCTGTGGTATGATCGAGTTTTAGGAATTGGCAAGCAGTTTTCAAATCGCTTTTCCAATTCAACTCCATTTTTAACCACTTCTTCACTTTTAACATAGGTATACTCAATGCCAAGAAGGTTTTTATCACAAAATTGAAACATATCCTCTGGAGTTAATATTTGATTATTGGTTGTCTTCTGAAGGCCACTCTTGGTCACTTCTTTTTTTGTAGTCCCTCCTACCCCATCACAGGCATTTTCCCCATGGCTGGTAGCAAAAAAGTGCCACTCTGCTTGAGGGCCAAAGTCTTTATCATGGTGACATAGATTGAGAAAGTTCTTCTTATTTTTGTACTGACTAAAGGATCCGTCGCTGAAATATAATATATTTGTCACTGATGGAGCAGTAGTCTTGATATCACTAATCAAATGCTTTTGAAAAGCATGAACTGTGATGGTATTGTGCGTAAGGTGGTTACTGATGGCACAAAAACTTCTGCTCTTCAATTCACTTTGATTACTTTCTTTATGATAGTAAACAAAGGGGTGAACATTGGCTTGTTTTTTCACCCAATGAAAACTTTGTATTTCGTCTTGGATTACAAAAGAAAAGTTTTCAGAAAAATCAGCAAAAACAATGCATTCTGTACACAGCAGGCTCTTTTTCTTGTCCTTGAGAAAACTTGACTGTACTTTGGATACATAGTGGTGTTTCTTTAGAGAGCCGAGCTTTTCTGCTAAGGATTCAAAAAATTCTTCTCTTGGTTTTGTGACTGAAACCATCTCGGCTCGGTCATTTGTGACCCACTGTTTGTAGCTTATGTTGTCAGGGTTTTCTTCTGTCTCTTGTTCTTGGAACAGCGATTCCAGTCGGAAATCTTCACCTGGTTAGTCGGTGCATTGGCTTAGCATGCACTCAGAACGGTTTAGCTCACAGACAAGCATCATAAGAAGATATTTGTAGTCCACATTTAATTTAGCACCATCTATCATTAATTTAATATTGTGGTGGTATAAACACACACAAACAGAGTGTTTCCCTGATGATCCAGCAATTACACACCATTTAGGCCTAAACTCACAAAATTTTGAGCGTCCAACTTTACATTCTGGGTGGGCTTCCCTAAATTGTACATACAGTTCATTCAGGTTACAAAGTAATAATTGTTTCTGTTTATGTACTTTAACCCCATCAATTAGGACAGATTTACAATCTTTTTTACCAGGAAGAAGCCTGGTGTTTTCTCCACTGATATATTAAAATCTACAAACTTCCTGACTGTGTCTTCATTAATATTTTTAACACAATGTCTTTTTCCTAGGTCTGGTAGTATTCCGTGTGCCTTAGAAAGATCCCTAGTAACTTTTACTAAACGTTCAGAAACTTCAAATTCAGTACTAACTTTTTTTCTTGACCAAGATTCTGGCAATAGACTTAATATTTTTACCTTTTATTCTTTATCTGATGTCTTACATTTTTGTTTCAGCTTTTCAATTAGTACTTCATATTCTTCAGCGAACGATAGCGAGTGAAGATTTTTTGCTAAGGGTTCATCATGAAGTAGGTCTACTCCCTCTTCAAAAGAGGCTTCAAGTTCTCGCTTCAACCTTTGGGATAGCTTCCCTTACTCTTCATGAATTGCCATTGGTCTTTTTTTTTCAGAATTTAGTTTTATCATTTTAGAAACAGGCGATACACTTAAATTTGAACAGGTTGCATTCAAAATGTCCATATGTTCAGATCAAGGCACAAAAATATAATCTGTTTAACCTTTACTTTCTTCCTTTATTACAAACAGCCTGCTATAGCAAGTATCACACAAAGATTTCACAGGAATAAGATCTACTGAGTAATTTTTTTATTTTGATAAATATTCCACTTTGATTTCTCTAAGTCCTTTAGTAATCACTTTTTTATGGATTTTAAGTGGGTCAGAACATGAGTTACCATAAAGATGGTGGTACTTTAAAAATAATTTAATCTCGTGGTACTTGCATATATTTGCAACACCAATATTTGTTCTTAAAGCAATAAGATTTTGATCCTCTTCACATAATTCAGTAATAACTTTGATATAATTAGATACTGGTCCATACACACACTTATGACACTCTTTTTTTTTTAATTCACCCACACTACATTCCATTTTTTAAGATGAAACATATATTTTAATGATTACTAAAATATTTGGACAAAATCTTGTTGTAGGTATTCCACTATGACAAAGTGAATGAGAATGAATCAAATAATTAAATAGATACACTAAACTTCTATTTCAAAATTATTAAATTAAAAATTACACTTATTAATATATTAATACATTATAATATCGACTAAAAAAGATGTATCACGTAAAAGCAACCTTTATTCCTCTATCTCTGCTCTGATACTCTCACTCAGAACTTCTGAACAAGTCTGTCAGCTCTGACTCATGGGACAGTATCTATTTAAAACAAACAACCTCTGACTCATGCTCCCCTTTATTCTATTACTAAAACAAACACCCTCTAACTCATACTCTTAGTTCTGTCTTTGTTCAGTGATTTACACATTAGAATTTTCTATATATTTATGTAATACTTTTGTTTTAATATAGAATAGTTCTGTAACCTTAGAGTAGTGGTTTTTTTATATGAGCATACAATGAAATAACATTAATTGATTTAAATAATATACATACACCCATTGAAACATTAGTTTTTTTCCTCATGTTGTTCTTTAAATATCTCAACTTGTAGTCAATTCTCAAACTTCAATTATTATTTTTTTGTATAATACTATTATATATTAATATTATGGGACAAAGTTTCAGATTTTTATCTCGTCCCCCACCTTAGATATTAAGCTCTGAAAATTGCAATTTTTTCAAATTTCCCAAAATTTGAATATATATTTTTTTTAAAGTGTATCAATGCTCTGGTTTGAAACGTGGTGTGTGAGGACAAGTAGTTTATGTCTAATTTTATAAAAATGTTTAGCTTGTTGACTATTTCCCTTAGTGAAAATATTTCCCCCTGAAAACTGGATTTTCTTTTTAAAAAATCTAGAATTTTAGACAAAAATTTAACCCTTTAGAATTGAGATTAGGTCAAAATTTAACATACACAAACTTGTAGCCCTTTGCTTTCCAAACGAAATGATTTTTCTTTCATGTTGATTGAACAAACAGAGGCTGAGATATTTACGTTTCCGTAAACCCTTAAAATTGCAAAAAATATAGCACCTTGTAAAACAAATATGGTCACTATGCTAAAACAAAACAAAAAATAGTCATTTTGAACTACCAACATGTTAGGGTAATTGAGAAGAAAAAATCATTTTTTTTTTAAATAGTCAAGCAACCAGTGTTGGACCACTTGATATGGAATGGCCCTGATGTGATAAAAACGAGAATTTACGCATCAGACTGTAACCCTTAAATTAATTTTGCCGAAAAAATTAGAGCAGTCATCTTGTTTATAATATTGATGAATGCTTAGAAATGAAATGTAATTAAAAGAATTAGAGCCGATTTTAAGAGAAGCGATTTTTTTCCCTTTCTACCTTTTAATAAACTACCCTTAATTATAAGGTTAGATATACCAGTCTAAAAACCCCTTGGGGCAAACCTATTAAAACCCTAGATACAAAGTTTTATCCTGATCGCTAAAATAGTATAGGTTCTAGTCCAAGGTATAGACAGACACTGAAATTGAAAACCACTTTTTTGGATTTGGAGGGTTATGAAACGTCAATATTCATCAAAATTTCGAATTCGATTTTGTTGATTATCAAGATACTTTCACTACGTTTAAGATAAATTGGTGGCACAAAGGCTTTATTCAATAATTTTTCTTCAAAACTCCTTTAAATAAATTGATAAACACACTTAAGTGAACACTCCCACCTCGTTGGGCTGCAAATTGTTGTGTTCACGCCCCTCGCCCTAACATTGGGCGTAAATTGAATCGTTACCTCTCGTTCATGCCCCACGATAGGGAAGGCTTCGATGTGTGTTTTACGGAACTTTGAATATATTCTCACTCAATTATATCACTTTACATTCAGATTATTTTACTATCTCACTATCCGAAAATAACTTAACTATTGCTTTAATACGTATTTAATTTAGTTTATATACTGATTACATAGATTATTATGGATTCTTGTCAAACAAAGTCCAAACGAGTCGAAGTCTTGGCCGAAAGCCCGAAAGTGAAGTGTGAACGAGATATTCCTTTGTGTCAACTTTTCTCTCCGAGCAAAGAAGAATGATATCACTATGGAAAGTTTCCAAAAGTTAACACAGCTAAAATTAGTGCGCCAGTGTGGCGTGGCTACCAACTAGAAAGATATCAAAAGTATTTAAATTAAACAAAACAAAATGGCTGAATAGATGGATAGAAATGTACACCAAAAATATATATTTAAATTTGGAAAAATATGACAAATAAAAATGAGAATCATTACAACACCTAATAGAATCACATTAATAAGTTTAAATACATTGAGAAGGCGAAACAATCATAATAATTTAGAATGGTTTTTTTTTTAATTTGTTCAGAATATTTATATGAAGGGGTATGAGATGAAGGAAACTGTGAATGAGCTTCCAGCATGAAACACGTCGCACCAAACAGAGCAGGCGGAGCTCGCGAGGTGATTGCAACCGTTTATTTGCACCCATTCAAGAGGCTTGTAAATCATGTCACTTCGATCAATTAAAATGGCGGCATATTGTCATGTTTGCTCAGATAACACTAATGTTAGCGGCACTCTATTTAGTGATGTACACAGGAGTTAAAATTAGCATGCCTTATAAGTACACAATATATTTAAATCTAGAGAAACCTTACATGATGAAATTAATTTAGAATGTTCGAAAACAAGGTGCTTAGGGAGATATTTGATCCAAAATAGGATTAAGATATTGGGGAATGAATTTATTTATTATTACCATCGCGTCTTACTACCCGTTCGGGTTGTACGCACTTACGCTAATGTGTAATGGTAGGGTGATTGTGAGATGAAATGGAGGACCTACAGTTTAACGTGTGATCCGAACCACGGTGGAGGCTTGGCATTTCACACATTCACAGGTTGTGATTAATACACGTCTTGTCAGAGGTGAAGGAAGATTTTGGTACTCAGATAAATCTTTGCCAGGACCAAGGATTGAACCCCGGACCCCAGAACAGAAGTCAGACACCTTAACCCTAGACCGCCAGGTCACACTTGGGGGAGTGGACGAGGCTTCATATCGATGAGAACTCATCACAAGACAATGTTAGGATATATATATTAGGCGCCTGGGCTACATCAATCGTAGCACAGTTGTGGAAATATTAACCAGTACTAATGTACCGTAGTCTAGGGGACGCCCGAATGTACTAATCGTACATCCTTTCCTTGGAGGCTCTTTCCATGTCCCGATGAGATGAGGTGATGGTGATAGTGAGTATGATGGTGTGGAACCAGTGGAAACTCTTAAACCTAACTTAGACGTAACTAAACAAACCGTGGTGACCGTTGGGGTGATTTCCTAGGGGAAAATACCCAAGGTATCAACCGTAAATTGAACTTGGGACCCCTATGGTAGTAGCCAGGTGCAGTGAACACTACACCACGGGGGACGCACAGTTCCTGTTAGGATATTCATGTCTACCATATTACCGTGGATAGGACATGCAGCGATAATTGGAGATTCTAAGATCTCGTTCAGGCTGGCAAACCCATTAGGATGACCTAGACGCAGATGAGAGGATAACATTATAATTTAAAATGGACCTGAAATAGATAGATGTAGTGAGGGGACTAGATATAACTAGCTCAAGATAGGGATAGGTGGCGGACTATTTATATTTTATTGTTGCAGTTTAATTCTATAGCACGCCTTTAATTATTTTTTTAAAGAAAACAACACATTCTAGAATATTATTCTATATCCAAATATGTCACTAAATATGACGTGTCTGGTATTTTTTTAAACATGTTTTTAAGTTTCTACAAATGTTTAATAGTGCAACAACAACAACTTTAAACTAATAATATAATAATATTTAATATTTAGTACCGCGTCTTACTACCCATTCGGGTTATACGCTTTAAGTATTAATTTCTCTAATGGATTAGGAATTGGTAAGGTTGAATTAGAGAAAGTGAACCCACATTTGCGTTGAGGGAGAGTGGAAAACCATTTAAGAAACCCCAGTTCACCCGACCGAGATTCGAACCTCGATCTCCCCGTTCTCAGCAGTCGAGCTCAACACGACAACCGCGTCAGTCAACTACGCCACCGAGGCTGGTACTAATAATATAAATAAGTATTATATAATTAATAATATTGTTTTAAAATAACCCTGATATGTCCTCACTTTAAATTAATTGCTACCCGCTTCGGTAGTTGCATGGTCTAACGCGCGACTCTAGCGGTAGACTAGATTGCCGATGACGGGGTGATAGAGTTTCTAATATATGTCAGGTGTATTGAGGATGTTTAAAAAAAAATTCTATTTCACTTTTCCCTCGCGCAAATCCGAGTACACTTCCTTTAAACATAACCTTCCTGATCACTAAAACCACTAGCGTAATCAGCCCATAAACGTTAGCCCAAACGGGTAGTAAGACACGGTGCTAAGAAAAAAATACTAATAAATATAATATAAAGTAACATTGACTTTGTAAGTAAATTCTTCACACGAATTGGTAAAAAAAAAGGCCAACTTAAGATATTATGGTGATGGCACCATAGTCCCTGCTACCATTTACCATCTTGTTTGGTGATTACAAAAAACACATAAAGCGCATCTTTCATAGCCTCTTGGACACAGAGTTACACAATTTTTATAATCGTACCAGAGCAGATTTGCAGCTTTTAGTGTAGTAAACAAACTCTGGCGCATATTAGTCTTTTCTTAACGACGTTGCCTATTTGATGAATACGAAGCTATTTTGTGAAGTGGGTTGCATCTTAACTTGATCCATTGAAGCACGCACGCTAAAGTCTAGTTTATATTGTAACACAGCGTGTTGGCCGACACGAGCCCAACAAGTTGTGTTACAATCCCAACTTGTGGGGGATGTTGGTCAACATGTTTGTGTTGGGAGAGCCGGTCAGAGCCAACAAGTTTTGTTGGCGCTAATAAACGACCAACCCAACGTGTTGGCCGATTGGGGAGGTTCTGCGCATGCGCTAGAGAGTCGAGCCAGTCTCTAGCCTTGGCAACGCGCATGTTTTGTGGCTATATTTAAGGCTCCCATAAAGTGCAAAGTTGTAGCAAATTTTTCTCCTGGAGTCAAAACAATTTTCCTTTCTATTTTACCACGCAAATGAGGATACAGAATAGTAACCAAGTCCACATATGACATGAGTACAAAGTTATCAAGTCCACTTTGCAAATGTAGGTCATTCTTATTCCCATGTACACACCTTCAATTTGACGTTTAGCAACAAAAAATACCCTTCAAACCCCCGCCGTTTCTTACGTTTTTGTTTTTTCTGCGAGAGTACACTTCCTGTCAACACAATCAATGAAGAAACGGCAAGTAATATGTCGTTATCCATGGCTAGAAATGTGTAGACTGATTAAAAAACTAGCGGAGGACCCAGGATGTTGGTCCAACCAGTTGACGACAGTAAACGCAGCTTAATTTTCCACATGCCTTGTCTCTCAACATGTTGGTTCCTACTTGTTACATAATATAAGAGGCTAAAGCACTATCCCAGTTATAACCGCCTCGGTGGCGTAGTTGGCTAACGCGCTGGTCATGTTGAGCTCGACTGCTGAGGACGGGAAGATCGAGGTTCGAATCTCGGTCGGGTGAACTGGGGGTGGTTTTTCCTAAATGGTTTTTCACTATCCCTCCACGAAAATGTGGATTAGCTTCCTCTAAATTAAACCTTCCCAATTCCTTATCTCTTAGCGTAATTAGTACTTAAATCGTATAACCCGAACGGGTAGTAAGACGCGATGCTAAATATTATTATTATCATCCCAATTAAATGCCAATCTACGAAATAGAAAAAGAGAGAGAAAAACGAGACACCTCTTATATATCTGCTGATAACGATTCCCCTTTTTAGCTGACTAGAAAAATGTTTCTCAAAGTATGGTCCTCGGACCACTGGTGGTCTCTGTTGGCCTATCAAGGGATCCGCAGGACTTCAGGACGTTTAGGAATCAAAATTAACAAATGGTTGGTCACATAATATAATAAAAAATTTGAAATCAAAAATATTAAATATCCAAACCATGCTCTTTCTTTCCTTGGTAGACCAAGTCGCATAAAAAAGAAAGTAAGTATGTACCAAACTTAAGTCAAAAAATCTGAACAATTTATTTTACAAGAACTATTATGAGATATTCTATAGAGTGTTGTTAGATATAATAAAACAATTAATTACTAATTCAACGTAATTATATATTTTATTCAACATTACATTTAATTAAAGCGTATGATATGAACAGTTAGTAAGACGCGGCGCTAAAACAAATGTTGTGAATTAATTTTAGTCCTTTTTATAATATAGTTCTAAAATGTAATTGCTTAAAAAAGTTTTTTTGTATAATTTGCAAACCCCTCCACACCCCCACACCCCCACCCCTTCTCCACACACACACACACATACAAAGCCCTCCTCCACCTCCATCCCCAATTATCAGGGCCTTGGTGGTCCCTCAGTGCAAATAACAACCATTTGGTGGTCCTCCAGTACCGAAAATTTGAGAAACACTTGACTAGAACACACATTCACTCTACTATTTGTTTCTGAACAGCATTGTATGCATTTCATAATGATTTTGTTCTTGTTCCCTATTCTTGATAAGACATAATATACTTCCAAGGATTTTTTTAATCTAAAATTCTGGCAAGAACATTCCTACTGCCCATTTTTGTGGATAAACCAAAGAGCCTAAATTGTAGACGATTTGAAAAAAAATCGTTAGCAAAAAACTACTTCAAGATTTTAAAATGCTGTCAATGTAGCACCGAGTTTATGTTTTTTGTTTCAATGTTATATCGTTAAGACTTGCCATAGAAAACATAAATATATTTAACACGGGAAGTAATATCTTGACTGCAGGAAGCCTTAGTCCTTAAATAGAACAAGGAGAGTATAATCAGCGACGTAAGAGAGGGCGAGGGAAGGATGAACCACTGATATAAACGGATTACAAGTTACAAGTCATGTTTAAAGCGGGAGATTATAAATATAATCTTTGGGTGACCCACAAGAATGGGGAAAGACAATGGAAAACCTTGACTAGATAATGATTTTGTTATCAGCGCTGTCTTGTGAAGTGAAATGGAACTACCGGTCATGATATAAGGAACAAGGATAGGTCTACAACGAGATATAAAAAGGTAGTTCAGTCTTTTTTTTATTTTTATTTTTATCATAGCGAGCTTATTTAAGTTGGGAACGTAAGGGAAGCGTGAAAAGACCAGTGTTTTTGCACTTTATAGCCAAGCTTCTTTTTTTTTTGTCTTAATAAAGGTGTCCTATAATTTAATGACTTTTACTTTTCATTTAAAAAGTTGTTCATTTTAATGACTTTATATTCATAAGTCATGACAGATATTACCAACCTGTTTATATACCCTTGTGAAGAAAATAAAACTCTTATGTTTCTATAGGATTTGATTTATTTTAACCAAAATAAAATGTTTTGCTATAAAAACTGCACCAATACTAGTCTCCACCCTAAGTTACATGTTCACACAATGGAATCAGCGCACTACTTGCGTGCGATGATAGGTATTTATGTTTTTTTTTATATATACAAACAGCCTCTGTCCCGGCACAGATTTATCTGATTGCCAAACCCTTCCTTAACCTCTGACAAGACGTGTAATAATCACAACTTGTGAATGTGTGAAATGCCAGGGCTACACCGTGATTCGGATTCCACGTTAAACTGTAGGTCCTCCATTTCATATCACAATCACCCTACCATTACACATTAGCGTAAGTGCGTATAACCCGAAACAGTTAGTAAGACGCGGTGCTAATAATAATAATAATAAATTTATAAACAAAACACGTTTCTGACCAAAACAAGATGTGACTAATAGAAGCGTTTAGTTTAAATTAACCTCTACACTTCTTGAGTATTTTTTGCAATAATTTTCGCTGAATTTGACCATGACTTTTTATATACTGTTAAAAAGTTTCACATCAAATGCCCCTAGGTTTCTGGAACATATTCAAGGCCAAGCTAGGAATAACCTTACTTTAAGTAGAATAACACTTTTTGAGTAACTACGTATTATAATTAATAGGGTTTGAGTGGGTATGCATCGTGAGAATTAATGTGGAGTTACTTGAATGAAAAAGTAGCTGCCCCCATCTATATACAACTGATATTAACGACTGGAAAGTTAATTATGCTGACCATATGACATCCCATATCCACGTGGGTTGACACTTTCTTCGCCAACAGACGGTGTCCACCTAATCCTTATAGCTCGAATACAAGCTTACACCATGGAGTTTTTTTTAATATTACAAATAAGACATTCTAGAGACATGAGCATTCAACATCTTAGTTCAGTCAGTAGCGTGTCTGTCTACTGAACTATGGGTCCCGGGTTCGATTCCTATCATGGTCGAACAATTTATAATTGGTGAAATATGGGTTTACTCTTTCACAGTGATAAATTAACGGCCGGGGACTTTATGTTGTGCCTGTTCTAGTCTTAAATTAGATTATAAGTCATATGAAGCTACGACAGGACTAGCAAGACTGTTGTGGAAAATATATGGCTTGAATAAAAAACTGCCTCAAACTTTAAACAGTAATGTATGTAAAAAAAAGTTAAGAAACGTGAAAAGCATTCTTACAACCGGTTTGATCTTTACGTTAGATTAAATCTTGAGCTCACAAGTATATAAGACATTAGTTCTATTCCGGGTGATGTTGGACAGGCTTGTTAAGTTAGTATATTATTAGAATATATCTGGAAAATATGACTGGGTGTGCATTGAGATTACTGTCCTAGGATAAGAGAAAACCATATCAGTGACCACGTGGATAAAGACGTCAGTGTTGTCTGATTTTATGATGAAGAGAAAGTTGGAGCTAGAATCCCCGCCGAGTGTCTTGAGGGGGTAGTTCACTAAAGGGGATTTTCTTACCCTACCTTAACGCATATTTGGAAATATGCCCTCTAAAATTACACCTTCTTCCTCCTGATCCCTCCAGTGGGTGGTGAGAAATGGAGAACAACAAAAAAAAATCAAATAACCAAGCGATACAGATAGGTGTGTGGAGTTTGGCAAACAGTCCTTGGTGAAGTTAGTTTGTAAGTCGTGTGGTGATATAATAATTAGGTTTTACTCTTTAACGTGAAACTTCACTCTACTGTTAAAATAAATTGCTTTCGTACAAATGACAGACTTATATTTCTTACATGGAAACAGACACTTTAATATAGACCGAGCATGGCATCCTTTTAAAAGTCAGTAATCGAAAATAAAATTATTTTAAGACCATACATTTTATTTTAATTGCATGGCAATTAAAATGTCTATAAGTCTTATATAATTAGGATAAATTTTTAATTTTTTCATTGGGGTATTAAAGGTCGGATGGGACGAGAACAATTGCTTATGACAAAAACATGTTTTGGCCACACTAAATAAAATATTAGATACATTTAGTTTAATTCTCTACAAATCGCAGTCTAAACATTCTATTTAATTTAGTCCGTGGACATTGCGTAATTTAACCAGAACTTTTTACTACATTATTATTAGATGTCAGTGAAGTTAGACCGCCAATGCACCCTGTCCTCTGCCTCCTTCTTCAGCTCCCAGAACTCTCTTCTTTCCTTCAAGTCATCCAATATTTGAACCTTCCTCCTTCCTAAGCTCTTCTTTATACCAACCTTATCTCCTATGACGTCCTTGCAGAAGACAATTCCTCCTAAAGATGTGTCCGATCCAGTTTGTACTGCACCCGAAGATTTACATTCAAAATGGTTCTCTTCCAACCCAATCTTCTTAGGACTTCATTTGTCACCCTGTCTGATCTTCTCAAGTCTTCTCCAGCACCACATTTCAAATCTCTCCGGGTATTTATTTTCCATCTCCCTAAGAGTCTTTTTATAAAAAAAAAAACTTCAAAAATATGGACCTTAATTCACGTTTTCTTTCACCCCAACTTAACGTACACGGAACTCCCATATGTGGGCACGCGGACTAAACTCCAAGGTTGCATGTATCAGTTTACTGGCGATGTGGAGGTCAGTTCTCGATTCTCCGCTGGACGTATTGAGAATAATTTTTCTTTAAATTGTTTAGGTTCTGTTTCGATCACCCTTACCTCATAATGTAATTTTATATGTGAATAGTTCGGATGGGTAGTAAGACGTGATACATATAACCTCTGGAACAGATAATCACCTCAGTCATCTGGCCGTTAATTCATATCTAAGAATTTCGTTAAGTATCCCATTCATGCTTTTTTTAATGGATAATATATTCTCGATAGTTTGGATCGGTCGATCCCCAATTAGTCCAAATTATCGACTCTACTATAGCTCGGTTTCAACAAATGAGTTGAGAAATGTTCACCAATCTAAAACAGTATGATTCCTTGCGTTAGATCCAAACGAGTATAACTTCGTAAACAATGCATTTATGACACTTATATATAGATTAAAATTGACAGAAATTACTAGCTAGAAAAAAAATATATATATACCAGTAATTAGTGTCTATTACTAATAGTAAAAACAAAAAAATAACACAAACATAATTTTTTTGTAGTCTATTTTTGAGAACATGAGTTTAGCTTGGTATGTTGTGTAAATGTTAGTCCTAGTCAAAATAAAAAAACCAATCTATACAAGAATAAAAATAATAAGAATAAAAAAATGCATGTGAATGTGTGGAATGCCAGGCCTCCACCGTGGTTCGGATTCCACATTAAACTGTAGGTCCTCCATTTCATCTCACAATCGCCCTACCATTACACACATTAGCGTAAGTGCGTATAACCCGAGCGGGTAGTAAGACGCGGTTATAATAGTAAGAAGAAGAAAGTTAAAAAAGGCATTTTCCGTCGATTTTTTGTACATGTAGGCTTACATATATTAAACTACCAGCTGTTAATTCTAATCTAAGTATGTGTTCTCCTGTATTTAGTATAGCGCAGCACTTGAGGTGTACTAATATTAGTATGAACCCAAAGTAATTTTCGGGCTCTATCTTGGTCAGAACCACTTGATCGATAGCACTCTATACCGAGACGTAACCAAGTAAATCGTAAAAAAAAAACTCACCTAATAAAAGAAAAACTTGAACCAATGAGTCAAGATAGAGAGATCAGAGTTCCAATCTCTTCCCATCTCTTTACGGTGGGTTTTTTCCCCCAAATGTTTTCCCACTCTCGCTCCAAGCAAATATGGGTGTTTTATTGTAAACTACCTCACTCATCCGTTAATAGGCTTGAAAACTCACTTCAGTGGCCAGATGGTCTAAGGCGTCACTTTTGTGTTGTACTGGCCTGGTGAAGACGGAGAGATCGGGGGTTCGAATCTCGGTTTGGTCTACTGAGGCTGGCTTTTTATCAATGGTTTTCCATTCTCCTTCCACGCCAATACGGGTATATTACCTTTAAAATACTTCCTTTCTCATCCTTACTCCAATTGAGTAATTACCATAAATGCGTATAACCTGAACAGGTAGTAAAATGCGGAGGGAGATTAAAAAAAAGTATTGAAAGATTTGTAAAAGTTTTAACACCCCCACACATATATGAATATAAACATATATATATATATATATATATTATTACATAAAGGTAAGAAAACACAGGGATAAAAAATTGAGACTTAACGGAGAGTTATGTGTAAACTTGGTTCTTGAACAAAGCTTAAAAAACAATTTAGCAATAAACTCTTGATTATTTTTTCCACAACAAGTCGACCACGGAAATTTGCCCTTACAATATCAATTTACAGGACAATACGAAAGTTAAACATTTATATTCAATCTAGTTAATATATTGAACACACATTGGTGATTTCCCCCACTCCTGAACAATTTTTTAATATAGATTATGGGTGTGCGAGATCTAGTTTGTTTTTCGTTCGAGACAAAAACGGTAACGAGATTCAACAATCAAGTTGATAACGGGAACTAGAATTTTAAAATCCCTTACTTTGGGACCGGAACGGGAATTAAAAATGTTCAATTATTACTAAATTTGCTAATACTATCTTAAAACATTGTACATTATTTAATTTTCTAAATGAATACCTAAGTGAAATATAAAATCAATCGATTTAACAAAAATAAATACCTATCACATATCAAATAATAGTAGCAAATATAAAAACACTGTTGAATTACTCAATATTTTATATATTGATTCATGGAAGAACAATTCTCGAACTTTTCTCGAAGTTTTGTAGAGTACTGCATATATTTCCC